>CM040238.1:138366957-138450622 GCA_022545495.1 Chrysanthemum lavandulifolium
TTGTCCAAATTGTCTAATTACTCAAGGACTTGTTCAAAAGCACGAAATGAGATACATTTCATGTTTAATCATCTTCTTGCAAAGTTGGATCAAATCAACAAGTACACTCATCCCTAGACTCAAGCACATTGTCGCAATTTAAGTCTAGTAACTAGTTAGTATTAAGTGGCACTTGTATGTCCTAGTTCATTCTCTTAGTTTTAGAGATTTGTTTGATTATTTCTTGTTTTATTGAATGAATATTTATATGCTATGATTATGTTGTGCGTTGTGCTTGTTATGGTACACCTATATCATCTCTTCATTAGCATTGTTTGACACATCTTCACTGCTGAGGAAACTGTCACCGGATAGCGGATCCTCAAAATGTCTAGACGGATCCCTCCAAGAAGGAGGCTGTGGGATCCGTGGTACGTACACAAATTTCTACTAACTTGAGTTTATTTGCGGAAATTATGCACTATGCTCTTGTTTTCTAACCTTTACTTTGAAGATTTTCAAAATAACACATGAAGATCTTGACACCATAAAGCTAGGGGAGCTTTGTGTCAAACGATATTGCAAAACATTTGCAACTTAATCCGATTTGGATTATACTTCATGACACCCATTGCAACTTTGCAATCTTCAGGGGAGCACGTCGTCACTTAGGCGAACCATTTCAAACTTATTTGCAAACACATTAGTTTATTTCGTTATGTACTTGACGCCCTCTCAAAGGGATGGACTCGTCGAGGGGAGTTAAGACAGTACCATTCCGCCACTTGCTCTCTTCATATTTTCTTTTACATATTGTTCTTATAAAATTGTGTTAGTTTCTTTTAACACTTTTGTTTCGACAAAAGGGGAGAAAGTAAAACTACTAATTCAAATTTGCTACAATTTTAGTTTTTCTTAAAATAATTTTATGTTTTGTCACCAACAAAAAGGGAGATTGTTAATACAAATAAGCCGTAAAGCGTTTATTTATATTTTACGATCTTCTAATGTTTTGTCGATAACAAACGTAAAATCATTTTAATGAAACAAATAGAATACATAAATAGTTTGAGTCAATAGTTTCCTAACACACTTACGTTTTCACATAAAACACTAAAACAAGTATAAGTGATTTTATGATTTAGATACATATGTACAACAACTAGTGTTTACATATTGGGTTAATATATACTTAAACTAAGTATACTAAAATGGGTAAAACAAGTATATACTAAAATGGGTAAAACAAGTATATACTAAATGGGTAAAACTAGCAAATGGTATTGACCCATAACCCATGGTTTATATATACCACTTAACCAAGTTCATTGTATCCTTGAGATACATTGTATCTAGAAAAAAACCATGGATCAACCCATAACCCATGACTCATGACCCATAACCAAAAATACCCATGGGCAAAGAGAGGCGTCACGGATCCCTAGCTTTGTGCTAGCTGGATCCCTTGTGGGAGGGATCCGCGGGATCCGGGGAACAGTGAAAATTTCCTCTATAAATAGAGAGCCATTTCTTCCTTTCTACTCATCATTTTTACACACATACTTCCCCAAGTATTATATCCCTCTAACCTCAGATCCAAGTGATCTATGTAGTTTGTCTTTTGTTTTTGTGTGATTCTCTAGGTTCCTCTTAAAGGCGAGATCACCACTTCTTGAAGACGAGCAAGCTCAAGTCCATGAGTTGCCATGCTTCGTCATCATCAACACAACTAAGGTTCTCTTGTTGATAGTTCTTTCTTCATCCGTAGATGTTGGATTAAAGGCATTAGTGAAGGATGCCGAAAGTGTCAAGACGAAGGCATTAGTGAAAGGTGCTTATCGTCCGTGTCAAAAGCATTAGTGAAGAATGCTAAAGGTATCAAGACGAAGGCGATGAGTGAAGGTGCCAGCGTTGTGTCAAAGGCATTAGTGAAGGATGCCTAAGAATCAAATCAAGTGGCATTTGGGAAGAATGCCTAGGTCGTATAATCGATGAGGTGCATTGTTATACATATAAGTATTTGTTTGTTTCCAAGGATGGTGATATCCTTGATGGTGTTGTAACAAGGAGTGGATCTCCTTGATATTAGTGTTGTGTAGTGAAGGGTAGTAGTTCCTCCATAGTAATGGAACTAGGTGCTTAGCCTAGTACCTAATAAAGGGTAGGCGACGTTGTGATAGGATTAGTTCTCCTTGGTGTGAAAAAACTCGGTGGTTAGCCTAGCACCGTATAAAGGGTAGGCGGCGTTGTGTTAGGTGTGGTTCGCCTTGGTGTGAAGGAACTCGGTATTTAGCTTTGTACGGAAAAGGTTAAGCGGCGTTGTGAAGGCTTCTCCGCCATAAGGAGTTGGTGTAGTGTTTACAAACTCTCGAGTAGGTGACTCGGGGAGTGGAGTAGGGAAAGGAAGGTGTCCTTGTAGCCGAACCACTATAAATACTTGTGTCGTTGTGATGTGCTTCTTACTCTTTATCTTTCATTACACGTTTATATATCTATCTATCAATGTCCAACATAAACAACCAAATAGACTGACATAAGTCGATCTAATTATTTAAAAGGAAGTTTTAAATTGGTAAAACTATTCAACCCCCCCTTCTAGTTTTCCACAGTATTATTCCAACTAAGTGGGGGAAGAGATGTAATGTGTTGTTGATTCCGAGGTATCAAAACTAGCGAGGGGGAAGGAGACATATATCAGGATGCACAACAGGTTCACATGATTAGGCTTATTCATTTATTCCAGAGTTGATCAAGTTTTGCAATTATAACCGCAGAGATGATTAGTGCTTCAACCTGTTACTTTGGTGTTATCGTTTCGTCTTTGGTTGGGTATTGAGCTTCATACAATGAGACTGATTGCATCACTTCAACTACCTGGGGGAAGTGGTCTCTTGATACTTTTGGTAAGCATTACTTCAGCCTTCAGTGGGAAGAAATATGAGAGGAATTATTCTAGCATGAGATGATATGTTGCTTGAGTTAGCCGTTGGATTTTAATATTGCTTATCGACATCTTCTCACGAGTTGATGTAATTTATGATAAAGTGCTTCCGGTTAATGCTTCATGTACATAATTTTATGTTGATTCCGATGATATCGCAACCATCAGGGGAGAGAAATGTGTACATCGGGGACGCACAATAGGTTCATGTGATCGAGCTTAATGAATTATCTCATCAACGCCGCTTTAGATGATTCGTGCTTCAACCTGTTACTTTGGTGTTATCATTTCGTATTTCTTTGGGTATATGTGTACATTATGGGCTGATTTGTTAAACGGAAGATAACTGGAGTGCACTTGGTGAGATGAAGATGTTGATCTATTTGATTAACCCCTGAACGGATAATCACGATGATCATTCTCAATAGGAGCAGCAATATTAGATGTGGTTTGCTACAAATTATGTTGTGCACTTCACTAATGCAAGCTTGAAAGAGAGCTTTGAAGCTGCTCAAAAAGAATATTGTCGGTTCAAGGGAAAGCTACCAAAGCCTTACACTGAGAAAGCTCAACCACAAATGAATATTCAGGAGCCTCGAAAGCTTTGGTGGTGAAAGTTTAAGAAATGTTGTCTACTGACTTCTACAACGTCTCTTTGTACATTCTCACAAAGATGATTGTCGGTTTGGGGGGAAGCTACCTAAGCATCACATTGAGAAGGCTCAAGTTCAGACGATTATTCAGGAGCCTCGAAAGCTTTAGTGGTGAATGGTTAAAAGATGTTGACTACTGACTTCTACAACGTTCAGAACGATATCCTCATTTCGGAATCCATGTCAACATCTTCTTAAATTAAATAATATACTTTGTATCTTATACCAAAATGTAAATAGAAAAATATAAAACCATTAAAAACCATAAAAAATAAGAAAAATAGAAAATACCAAAAATAGTTTTTCAATGCATGTCTTCTGGTATTGATAACATTTACGGTCCTAGAAATGTCATTCAATAATGACACGGGTCTTTAAATAAAGTTCGAACAGAAGTTCAAAAAGTTTTCAAAACATGCCTATGTTTTTCAAAATGAGGAAAGCATGTCACCAAAAAGACGATTGTTCCTATACAAATATTTTTTGGTCTATGTGTTACACCCCGTGAACGACACGACTTAAAATAATCAAAAATCAAAAACTTTAACGCGGAAATAACTTGAATTTAAATTGACCCGTTGTTACAAATCGTTAAATTGATTTGATTATGTAACAAACTGACCCTTGAAAGTATTTTTACATGAAACTAGACTCAATTATGTGGAAAACTAGAAGGGGAGGTTGAATAGTTTTGCCGATTTTAAGTTAGTTTCAAAAACTTTAGATTCGTTAATATGTGAGATCTTATGGATGTAGAGAAAGTAGATCTAATGATAAATCAAGTAAATAAAGTAAAGCGAAGGGAAAGAAAAGACACAACCGATGTATAGTGGTTCGCTACAAGGACACCTTCCTTGCCTACTCCACTCCCCGAGTCACCTACTCGAGTTCAAGCACTATGTCAACAAACTCCTTCACTTGGCGGAGAAGCCTTCACAACGTTGCTTACACTTTTTACGGTACAAAGCTAAATACCGAGTCCGTAGTACGGTGGACCAAACCAACATGACTATTACACAACAAATATGTGAAATATCAAATACAAGATCTTCGCTATGAAATCTTGCGGAGTGAAAAATCAATCAAGGACCCCTTGCTTGGATGACTTGTAGAATGCTCGTGATCTCGCCTTAGAGAAGGACCTATATGAGGATCACAAATAGAAAGAAAGAAGAACAACTCTAGATCAAGTGATCTATATGTTAGAAGAGAATGAGAGTGTTTGAGAGATTTAGTAAGAAGAGGGTGAGTTAGAATGAAGAAATGGCTCTCATTTATAGGCAAAATTCTTCATTGTTCCCGGATCCCATGGATCCCTTCCACTGGGATCCGTCTAGTGTAATCCTAGGGATCCGTGGAACGCTCCTCTTGCCCATGGGTTTTTGGTTATGGGTCATGGGTTATGGGTTGGTCCATGGGTTTTCTTTAGATTCAATGTATCTAAGTATACATTTTATCTAGTCTACTTGGGTATGGGTTAAGATCCATGGGTTATGGTATGGGGTTTTTACCCATCCTAATAAACTATTACAACAAATGCTTAATTACTACATTTTGTATTTAAATGGCTATATGTAAATGCTTTACAAAACTAACATGTATCCTTATAATTATACTTAAGATAACATTATATTTGTTATCAACAAAACACAAAGAGATCGCAAAATATTAATAAACGATTTTACGGTTTATTTGTATTAACAATCTCCCCTTTTGTTGATGACAAAACATAATGTTATGATGAGTAAAACTTAAGAATAGATGTAAGTTTTGAAAGCCCTAAGTTTTACTTCTTCTCCCCTTTTGTCGAAACAAAAGTTAACCCTTGAAGAAGTGTGGAAAAGTAGTCCACGTATTTCTAACTCCCTTGACGGTAGCTCCCCTAGTTTGGGCGTCAAGTGAAGAAAATAAAAAATCCTACAAAAGAAAGGTTAGTAACATGCTTAAATAATCTTGTGATTGACGAGAATCAAGATTGGGAGCCAAGGTATGTAAACAAGGCCTTGTAATAAAACAACAAAGTGTAGTGGTATTTATGCCACCTACAAGCATGTAAAAATAAGAACAAGACTTGTTCTTGAAAATGACTTCAAAAGAAAAGTACTAAAATAGAAAATAGTAGTAGTGATTCCTTCCATGCTTGCATAAGGTTATGGATGGAGGTTTTGATGAGTGATGGTATTGATGCGATCAAGGATGAGGTTGAGTATGAATCGCATTTCTTCCCTAACTTCTATTGCGATTTCCTAGTGGATTGGCAATGTTCACAATGTAAGTGATGTGGGTAATGAGTGCGGAAGTTTTCTAGGTTGTTTTGATTTGAGTTATGCGGAAGATGTGGTGGAAAATAGGAAAATATGGATCAACATCCGGAATGTTTGTAAATGGTGGTGGAAAAGAACCTAGATGCTCTTGTAATGTGATGGGATCTAATGGTGGTGATGTTTCAAGATCTTGAAAAATAGTATTTGGAGATGTGGGGGTGTTGAAAAGACTATTTCTTTTTGTTTAGGTTGTTTAGATCTTGTTGGAGTCTTAAGGAGTTCCAAAGAGTGATTTTAGGTGGTGATGAAGTTGGTGTACTTGTTGGTGATGAGGAGGTGCTATAATGGAAGCATCTTGTGGTGAGTTATTTGTTGAGGATGAACCATTTGAGGTTGGTTTTGCTAAACAACAAGATCGGATACTAATCCGTGCGGATATCCTAGAGTTTGATTGTGGTATTTTGGATGGTGGTAGTACAAAGGTTTAGGTATCATGAAGATGATTGTTTGTACTAGGTGATTCATCTAAAGGATTTTTGGATGACATGGTGTATTGTGGTTGTGAGGATGAGATGGATTATGCAAGCATTTTGGGAGTTCTATATATATAAAACAAAGCATTGTAATGAATGCTTGCCATTAGACCAAGATTAGATATGAATTCAAAGTAGGTTGAATTGTTCCCAAAATGCTTCAAACGGTTTGGTGAAAAATAGAAGGTCGGCTATGTTGTCTCCCACGGATGCTACCTTCTCAATAGAGATGTTCCAGTTTGAACATTGTCTCTTGGAAACATTGATGCCTAGAATCTCTATATGCTTTGTGCGAGAATGCAATATCGGATTCTTGCTTAAGTCGATGGCACCTTTGTTGTCACATAGGATGGCTATGTCGCTTAGATGAATGTCGAGTCTACTAACGCTTGTTTCATCCATAGTGCTTGTTGGCATGCTTTACCGTGGAGACGTACTCGGCTTCGGTTGTTGATATTGCTAGTGCCGTTTGTTTCTTAGAAAACCAAGACGTTAAACAACATCCCATGAAAGTACATACCCACTTGTACTTTTTCTATCAACGTAATCACCTGCATGGTCAGAATCTGCATATACAATTGTTTCTACTCCCATGCCCTTAGGATACCATAATCCTAATTGTGTTGTACCCTTAATGTATCTAAATATCCTTTTTACGGCTTCTAGGTGTGATGTTTTAGGGTCTTCTTGAAACCTAGCACATAAGCAAACACTAAACATGATATCCGGCCTACTTGCCGTGAGGTAGAGAAGACTACCTATCATGCCACGATATTTAGTATTATCTACGGATTATTGTCTTCATCTTTGTGAGTTTGGTGTCGGATGACATTGGTGTTCTAATTGGTTTCGACTCTTCTAGACCGAATTTCTTTAACATCTCCTTTATGTATTTAGATTGATTAAAGAAGATACCATCTTCTACTTGTTTAATTTGTAGACCAAGAAAGAAACTAAGTTCTCCCATCATACTCATCTCGAACTCGTCATGCATGATTTTAGAGAAATCATCACACATGTCTTGACAAGTGGATCCGAATATAATATCATCTACATATATTTGCACTATGATTATATGTGACTCTCTTTTCTTAGTAAAAGTGTGTTGTCAACTAACCCCATGGTATAGTTGTGTTTAATTAAAATGACTTGAGTCTATCATACCAAGCTTTTGGAGCTTGTTTAAGACCGTAAAGGGCTTTCTTTAATTTATAAACATGTTTGGGTTTTCAAAATCGATGAAGCTTGGAGGTTGAGCTACGTATACTTCTTCATTAATGAAACCATTTAGAAAAGCGCTTTTGACATCCATTTGATAAAGCTTTAGATCATTAGCACAAGCATACGCAAGAAGTATTCTTATAGACTCTAATCTAGCCACGGGGCATAGGTCTCATCAAAGTCTATTCCTTCTTGTTGGTTATACCCTTGAGCAACGAGTCTAGCCTTGTTCCTAGACACTACTCTATTTGCATCTAATTTGTTTTATAAACCCATTTGGTTCCTATTATGGTTTGATTACTAGGTGGAGGGACAAGTGTCCAAACATCATTAGAAACAAATTGATTTAGTTCTTCTTGCATGGCCATTACCCAACTCTCATCTTTTATGGCTTCTTGTGTATTCTTAGGTTCTATGGTTGAAACGAAACAAAACAAGTTACTTTGGTTTTGAACTTGAGACCTTAATGTTCTTTCGTTTAGCTTTCCTATGACTTTATCTACGGGGTGATCTTTGGACTCTTTAATGTTTATGATTTCATCATTTAAAGGTTCTTCTTCTTCATTTATCTTTTTCTTTATTACTATAGCTTCACTTTCTACAATCTCGTCATCGACAAGAGGTGGAGAGGGTTTGGGTGGACTTTCATCAAATTTTATATTTAACGACTCTTCTACCTTCATTGTTTCTTTGTTTAATATGACGTAAGCTTTGCTATTTGGTGAATAACCTAGAAAGATACCTTGGTTGATTTAGGATCAAATTTTGTAAGGTAATCTTTAGTGTTAAGAATAAAACATTTGCTTCCAAAGACTCTAAAGTGATTTAACATAGGCTTTTTGCCTCGGAGTAACTCATATGGAGTTTTACCTAAGATTGGTCTAATTAAGACTCGATTGAGTATGTACGTTGAAGTATCAACGACATTACACCAAAACTTTTGAGGTATGGATTGTTCATTAAGCATGGTTCGACTCATTTCTTGTAGGGTTCTATTCTTTCTTTCTACTACCCCATTCGATTATGGAGTGCGTGGAGCCAGAAGTTGTGAGTAATACCATTAGCGCCACAAAAGGCTCCAAATTGCACTTCATTATCGAATTCCTACCATGATCCGTCCTAATGGACACTATAGGACTTCCTAGTTGTCTTTGGATCTTTTGCTTAATATTTCAAAATAATTAAAGGTTTCGTTTTGTTCTTTAAAAATTTTGTCCATGTATAGATAGAGTAGTCATCCACTATGACCAAAGTAGTAGTTGCCTCCATAACTTTGGATAGCGGATGGACCAAATAAATCCATATGTAGTAATTCTAGACACCTAGTTGTAGACACCATGTTTTAGCTTTATGACTAGAATGAGCTTGACATTACAAGCATCACAAAAGTGATGTTCTATTTTAACTTAGGTAGATCTCTTACTAGATCTTTGGATGATAGCGATGAAGTATGTTGGCGACCCAATCTTCGATGCCATAAGAAGTATCATCCATAGAGGTAAGACATAGTTTGTCTTTAGGTTCATTACCGATTTTAATGACATAGACTCCATGTTTCCTAATTCCTCTTCCTATGGTTATGCCATTTTTAGTATCTTACTACGGTTTTGGTAAAAGTACATTGCACTTTTATCACATATTTGTCCTATACTTAAGAGATTAAAGTTTAGGTTTTCTACATGACACACATCGTTAATGGTTAGAGATTTGTTAGAAATCGTACCTTTACCGATGATTCTACTTTGCTATTTCCAAACACCACATTACCTCCATTTACGGATTCATATGTGGAGAATAGATCCTATTGCGGTCATGTGCCTCGTGCACCCGCTATCCTTGACCCATTCATCGGGTCTAGGTCGACTTTAAGCATACCTAAAACAATAATAAACTCAAAAGTTTGGTCCCCATTTGTTCATGGGTCCATTAGTGTTAAACATTCCATTCATGTTAGACATGTATGGATAAGATGAGTATGCATTCCATGGAGCAAAGTTTTGAAAAGGAAAACCGTTTTGCATATTTGGGTTCCATCCCATTTGATGGTTACTTCTTGGATAAACGTTATTAGGTCTCCTAGATGGATTATGTTTTGAAAAAGATGGAGCTTTGTTTCTTGCAAAAGTAGGATTATATTTTGGAGGTGGTTGTCTAGTGGTGACATGAGTTGGTTTCTTCCTATTAACGATAACAAATTCAGTTCTAGATGAAGAAGCTACGTTATTACCACTATTTGTTATAGCAGATCCACGGATCCTGGTCGTACACTAGCGGTTCCCTTTTGGGGATCCGTGGGATCCGCCACAACAATCATTTGGTTTTTCTAGTGCCTTAACAAATTTTGTTTCTTTACTTTCACTAGTTGATGGATCAAGTTGTTGAATACCTAGACCTTTTGGTTGTTACCGGTTTAACACCATCTAGTATTGTATCTAAAGTGTTTGTACTCATTCTAGCAATTTTAGAATCTAGATGATCAACTAGTGTTTGAAGTTGAACGCAAAGTTCACATTCACCACTTGCTATTTTACCCTTTTCTAAACATTTTAGTTTTGCTTTTAATTCTATGACTTCTTTATCTAAAAGTTGATTTTGACTCTTTAAAAGCTTGTTTTTGTTAATTACTTTTAAGCTAATATTGCATAGTTTGTCATATTCATTATGCAATGAGTTGTCATCAAGTGATGAACTACTATAGTATTCGTGACATACCTCGTCATTTGCCATGAGACAAATTTCTTCGTCCTCCTCGTCGCTCATTCCCCACGTGCCGCTCACGAACGCCTTTTGATCATCCCGTTTGGGACACTTACTAATAAAGTGGTTTGGGTCCCCACATTTAAAGCAAGTACGATCATCCTTTGGCTTCTCGTCCTCTTTGCTTTTCCGAAATCCTTTCTTATCGTCATACGGTTGTTTGACGTATCTTCCCTTTCTTCTAAAGAACTTTTTAAAGTCCCTTACGCCATAGCGTACTCCTCGTCGTCACTACCGAGGAGGAGTTCTCTTCATCGCTTGAAGCCTTTTTGGCTTTTAGGGCAAGAGATTTGTGTTTCTCTTTCACCTTTGAGGCTTGAGTCTTTAGCAAGGACAAGCTCGTAGACTTTTAGGTTGCCTATGAGTTCATCGAGGTGAGGTTGTCAAATCTTTTGACTCTTCGATCGCCGTCACCTTGGATCTCCACTTTGATGGAAGTGCCCTTAGATATCTCCTAACATGGTTACGGCTAGAAGAAGATTCATCAAGTGCTTGTAAAGATGTAATAATAGTATTAAAGTTAGCAAATGAATGATCTATAGTTTCCTCATCAGATATTGAAAATTGTTCATATTGTTGAACAAATAAATCAATTTTATTATTTTTAACTTGTTCGTTGCCTTGATGAGTTACAACTAAAGAATTCCAAATTTCTTTAGAGGTTTTAAGCATAGAAATTATTTTGAATTCCTTTTTTGGTAAAGCATTATATAAAACCATTTTTGCTTCACTATTTTTAGAAAGCTTTTCTTCAATCATCACTTAGTTTATCATGAGGTATGTTAACTAAATTTCCTTTATCATCTTTGAGGTAGCCTCAAAATCTCCTTCAACAATAATGTACCAAAGATCAATATCTTTAGATTTCACATATGTTTGAATCTATTTTCCAATATATAAAACCATTAGTTTCAAGTAGTGGTGGTCGTTGCATAGATTGCCCTTCCTTATAATTTTCGAACCCATAGTGATCGAAAAGTTTTAAAATACAATTTTACTTTAAAACTTTTATAAACTTAGCTCTTGATGCCAATTGTGGAAAACTAGAAGGGGGTTGAATAGTTTTGCCGATTTTAAGTTAGTTTCAAAACTTTAGATTCGTTTAATATGTGAGATCTTATGGATGTAGAGAAAGTATAGATCTAATGATAAAGCAAGTAAATAAAGTAAAGCGAAGGAAAGAAAAGACACAAACGATGTATAGTGGTTCGGCTACAAGGACACCTTCCTTGCCCTACTCCACCCCGAGTCACCTACTCGAGAGTTCAAGCACTATGTCAACAAACTCCTTCACTTGGCGGAGAAGCCTTCACAACGTTGCTTACACTTTTTCGGTACAAAGCTAAATACCGAGTCCGTAGCACGGTGGACCAAACCAACACAACTATTACACAACAAATATGTGAAATATCAAATACAAGATCTTCGCTATGTAAATCTTGCGGAGTGACAAATCAATCAAGGACCCTTGCTTGGATGACTTGTAGAATGCTCGTGATCTCGCCTTAGAAGGACCTATATGAGGATCACAAATAGAAAGAAAGAAGAACAACTCTCTAGATCAAGTGATCTATATGTTAAAAGAGAATGAGAGTGTATGAGAGATTTAGTAAGAAGAGGGTGAGTTAGAATAAAGAAATGGCTCTCTATTTATAGGCAAAATCTTCCACTGTTCCCGGATCCCACGGATCCCTTCCACTGGGATCCGTCTAGTGTAATCCTAGGGATCCGTGGAACGCTCCTCCTTGCCTATGGGTTTTTGGTTATGGGTCATGGGTTATGGGTTGGTCCATGGGTTTTCTTTAGATTCAGTGTATCTAAGTATACATTGTATCTAACCAACTTGGGTATAGGTTAAGATCCATGGGTTATGGTTTTTACCCATCCTAATAAACTATTACAACAAATGCTTAATTACTACATTTTTGTATTTAAATGGCTATATGTAAATGCTTTACAAAAATAACATGTATCCTTATAATTATACTTAAGATAACATTATATTTGTTATCAACAAAACACAAAGAGATCGCAAAATATTAATAAACGTTTTTACGGTTTATTTGTATTAACAAATTACCTTCGAGACAACGGGTGGCACGACCTCTAACGACTTACGGTTTATTTTATACAAAATAAACAAAACGACAAAAATCTGCCAAACATCAAAATTCTGGTCTGAGCATAGATCTTAAGATATATGCTCAGGAAAGAAACTCTTTAAAATTAACTTTATGAGCTGAGCATAGATCTTAAGATTTGTGCTCAGGAAAGAAACACTTTGAAATCAACTTTCTGGTCTGAGCATAGATCTTAAGATCTATGCCCAAGAAAAAAACTCTTGAACTTAAAATTTCTGGCTTTAGCATAGATTTTAAGATCTATGCTCAGGGAAGAACTTTTGCAAAATTTTCGAAAAACTAACTTCCCGAACACGACTCTACATGAAGACTTTCAAAATCATATACACATTATAAAACTTCATCTTCATAATACTTGTGGTCTCCATGATCCACGGAAACACGCTTTACAAAGTGATGGGTGTTTTGCCAAACACACATTTTGACCCATTTTCAATATAACTTTAACATAACCCTTCAACATACATTAAAACCTGTAAATTGACTATTAACCATTAAAAAGACTTGACACTATGAACATTAAACCTTTTTAAGGACTCTCGGGGAACAACTTTAACTTCGAGCTTGGTGTCTATACTAAGCTCTACTACTTTAACCAAACGCTTCTAGTCCTTGCTTCCAAACCTTAACCTCCTTACCAATAGCTTTATTATCCTTCTCACGAACCTATAAAACATGGTAAACATCTATAACGTAAGCGATAAGGCTTAGTAAGTAAAAGACATAACATGTCATTATATATCAAATAACATGTAAGCATTAAAACATCTTAAACATCACATTACTTGAATACACATAACCTTTCATAACATTGAACATCAAACCATCACTGTAGCCACCTTTCTTGCACATGAAATATGATCAACCTATAACAAAACTAGGTCAATCCTACCGTAGTACTTCCTATTATAAACACATAAACATGTAAGTGTCATTTTACTTACATTAGCTCAAAGCTAAGCAAACCAAGACATCATCATCAACAATAACACCATCAATCTCTCTAAGAATCCTATCCATTATCAACATAGCACAAACATTTAATTACATAACTTAATAACTAAATAACCATAACAAACCATTAACCCACTTCTTAATACTTAACTTTGTCATATAATCATATTTTGATTATAGGATAGTCATTTTATAAGATTACCCACTTTTTATCAATATCATTTGGCTCATAAAATTTAAACCCATTTAATTAACTTAAAATACAATCTTAAACAATTACTTAACATCATACGATCATAACTTGATTATATGATGAAAACCTTTAATTTTACAAAAACCATCAGTTGACCTTTAACCCATCATCACAAATACTTCAATTCTTTTTTAAGAAACATAATTACCCAAAACCCCAATTTCACCTCAAGAACCCTAATTCTTGAATTCATCAATTGACTTAAGATAAAGGATTACTTACTTGTAGGAATCATTGTTTTGGATTTATTACTTGAGTCTACACACTAATTCTTCTTCAATTTGATCATCAAATGGGTTTTCTCTCTTTTCCCTTTCTAAACTCATGACACACACATATAAACACTTATCCATATGAATTCTGTAGAACACCTTGGGAAATATCTAGTCATATGTTGGTGTATCTTTGGCCAAATGACATATATGGTCCCTCAAGTCCTTTTCTTTCTAATTTGGCCACAAACAAATTTAAAACATATTTACAACTTTAGTCCTTTAAGTCTACTTTTCTTATAATTATAACACATCATATTTTCTATAACCGTTTACATAACTTTATTACTTATATTTTTGCCTATCGGGTTTTACTAACCAATCCCGTAAGTCCTTTGAACTTATAGAAATCATGGTCAACCATTCAAATGACATTCTTGTAATAAAACGCTTTGGCTCGATTTCAGGGTGTTATAATTCTACCCCTTGTTTAGATTTCGTCTCCGAAATCTATCGTTTAAACTACCCTTGACTTGATCACTTCTTGCCCCCATTCTTAGCATTAAGTACATTTATCATCCGTACATTCCGTTGCAATTATCTATGTGATCTTGCAACATTAAGCAATACATATCAAAATCCTTAATCCACTCTACTTCTCATTTAACTTTCTAAGAGCGTACGACTCTTACTAAGGTCATTATGTCAAACCTGACGCATTTACTATAATCATTGTATCATTTTGCCAACCTCATTTCCATCACATCGCATTCTTACTTACTACACTTAACTTTTAAATCAAGGACTATGTGTCACTTGAGGAAATTTACTCCGTTTTGACTTTTCATAAGTCAAACGTTAACATATAAAACTTAGCATTTTCATTTCTACCATATTCATTCTACTCTTCGCTTTAAAATTTTGCTATAATTCCTCATCTTCGTTATTTCATTTTTAAGGATTTTCGCTAAGTGTTAAGGGTTACTTAGGGAAATCTTGGATTACTTTGACTTTCATAACTTAACATTAACTATTATCTACCCATCTTACACTTGTCATTCCCTTACTTCCTTAATGTTTTCATTACATTGTCTCATTTTCTCTATTTCTTACAATAAATTTCTCGTCAAAGACTATGAGTCTCATAAGAAGTTTCAATGTTTTGACTTCAAAAGTCAAAATTTAACTTATACCTTCACATTCACTCATAAGAGTGCTAATATTAATTAGCATCTATTTCCTCATTACTCACATTTGAACCACGTCTCAAGGCATGCTATAACATCATTACCAATTTCTTAATCTTTTCGAGTTATACTATAGACACCTAATGGTTGGTTTCACTTAATGTCTCAATTACAAGTTGCATTCTAATTATATCTCATCTATGTTAGTTCTTAAGACTTTTAACTAATTCTAGGCTTCCATTTTCTACCCCTTCGACCTTACTCATGCCATGTTAGGAACACATAAGCCCACTCATTTACACTTCTTCATTTACGTGGAAAGGCGTCCCAATCGATGTAAATCAAGAAACATAAACTCATGGTTTGGCGATTCACAATTTCTTTAATTAAATGAAAAGGCGTCCCGATCCATTTAACTAAGGAAATCATAATTCGTCCTACTTACACGCTTCCAACACAACATTCATACCTATTCGTTACACATTTTAACTTTTCTTCCTTTTAGTTCTTTTTAACTTTTTAGATTTGGATCCATACCATTTTCACATTCATTTTGGGGATATTTTTATATGCCAAGGATGTAGGCAACCCCTTGCCGGTAAAGGCAATACTGATTCCTTGTCATTCATTAATTTGGCCATCCCAAAGGATACTATCATTAACATCATTCACTCGGTAATCTCGAAAGATATCACCATTAACTTGGTCATCCCGAAGGATACCATCATTAACATCATTCACTTGGTAATCTCGAAAGATACCACCATTAACTTGGTCATTCCTAAGGATACCATCATTAACATCATTCACTTGGTAATCTCGAAAGATACCACCATTAACTTGGTCATACCGAAGGATACCATCATTAGAATTATTAACTATCATTAACTCATTGGTTATATGATAGTTACCTTTAACCTTTAACCTTTCACATTGGATCCAAGTCATCATCATTTTAACAAACATTCACATTTCCATTCCTTTTATTTTGTTTTAACAAAGCATCATTAGAAAATGACACTGCTTATTATACTCACACATTTTATGTGTTTACACATCTTACTTTCTTATTACTCATTTCAAACATGCTTACCAATTATCATTTTCATTTTTAAATGATCGCCTATAATGATACACATTAGCCATGATATCATAATTTCAAGTCACTGTCTTAACTTCATACATACTTATCACTTTATGACTATAAGACGTGTCATTACGTTCTTACTTACGTTCTCAACTCATTTCTTCTTTAGTTATGAGCTCATTAGTTATTCCATTTTCATTTCATCATTACTCGTTATCGTTTCTTAGCCTCATCCTATACATCTCGTATTAATAGACACTTAACAATTAATGTGTCAATTCTCATCTTGCTTTCACACATTATACCTTAGTGTGGAAAACTAGAAGGGGGTTGAATAGTTTTGCCAATTAAAACTTCTTTTTAATCTATTTAGATCGACTTATGTCAATCTATTTGGATGTGTGTGTTGGATGTTGATAAACAAGCATGTAAAGGCAAGTAATGAAAAGATAAGAGTAAGAAGCACAAAACCACAACGCGAGTATTTATAGTGGTTCGGCTACAAGGACACCTTCCTTGCCCTACTCCACTCCCCGAGTCACCTACTCGAGAGTTCGTAAACACTACACCAATATCCTTATGGCGGAGAAGCCTTCACAACGTCGCCTACCATTTTTTCGGTGCTAGTCTAACCACCGGGTTCTTTCACTCCAAGGTGAACCACACCTACACAACGTAGCCTACCCTTCATAAGGTACTAGGCTAAGTACCTAGTTATTTCACTCCAAGGTGAACTACACCTTCACAACGTCGCCTACCCTTTATTAGGTACTAGGCTAAGCACCTAGTTCCATTGCAATGGAGGAACTACTACCACACTACACCAAAGACTAATCCCAAAGGAGATCTACTCCTTTACAACATCATCAAGGATATCAATATCCTTGGATCTAATACTAGTCTATCTTGTACATCGAAACACACCATATCGAATGTACATCTAAGGCACCTTTCACTAATGCCTTTGACTAGATCTACAAGACACCCTTTACTAATGTCTTATGTCTTGACTTCTAAGCACCTTTCACTAATGCTTCTAGTCTTGACTTCTAAGCTCATACCACAAGTGCTTATGATATGGACGATAGATACCCTTCACTAATATCTTCGTCTTGACACTTGAGACATCTTTCACTAATGTCTTCAACACTACACTTCTTAGAAGAAAGAAAGGAATCATCAACAAGAAGACTTCAGTAGCCTTGATGAGGAGGAAGCATGGCAACTCATGGACTTGAGCTTGCTCGACTTCAAAGGTGGTGATATTGCCTTTAAGAGGAACCTAAAAGATCACACAAAAACAATACTACAATCATAGATCTCTTGGATATGAGGTTAGTGAGTTTTTAACTCAGGGAGAAAGTGTGTTAGAAAGGGGTGAGGAATAATGAAGAAATAGCTCACTATTTATAGAAGAAAAAATCTACTGTTCCCCGGATCCCACGGATCCCTTCCATAAGGGATCCGTCTAGTGTTAAGCTAGGGATCCGTGGGACGCTCCCTTTTACCCATGGGTATTTTGGTTATGTGTCATGGGTTATGGGTTGAACCATGGATCTTTTAGCTAGATACAATGTATCTTTTGAGTGCAATGCACTTGGTCACTTGGGTATGGGTTGATCCATGGGTTATTGATATTATCCATGTATGATATAAGCATGATATCATGCAATGGGTTATGGGTCAAGCTCCATGGTTCATGGGCTTTGGGTTGTACCCAACTACATTTAATGTATTTGCCCAATGGGTTGTGATACTTAAGTTTCTACCCATTTATATTACCCAATATACTACATACTAGTTATGTGTATATTTTACCCAAATATGTAAATACTAGTTGTTGTACATATGTAATATTAAATCATAAAATCACTTATACTTGTTTTAGTGTTTTATGTGAAAATGTGAATATGTTAGAAACTATTAGTTCAAACCATTTCCGTATTTTACTTGTTTCGTTAAAATGATTTTACGTTTGTTATCAACAAAACATTTGAAGATCGTAAAATATAAATAAACGTTTTTACGGCTTATTTGTATTAACAATCTCTCCCTTTTTGTTGATGGCAAAACATAAAATTATTTTAAGGAAAAGCTAAAATTCATAAAAGTTTGAATTTGTAGTTTTTACTTTCTTCTCCCCCTTTTTGTCTAAACAAAAAGAGCTTCGAAAGAAGCAGCACATTGTTTTTAAGAAAAAAACATGTGAAAGAAATAAAAAGAAATAAAGAGCAAGTAACGGGAAAGGATCTCGTCTTTACTCCCCCTTGACGAGTCCATCCCAATGTAAGGGCGTTAAGAAAGTGATACTAATATAGTTTGTTTGCAAGTAAGTTTGCAAAAGATTTCGTCTAAGTGACGAATGTGCTCCCCTTGATGATTGCAATTTTGCAAGGGGATGTCACGAAATGTAAACCTAATATTGCAAGTAATTTGGAATGTATTGCTTTGACATAAAGCTCCCCCTAGCTTTAGGATGTCAAAGTCTTCATGCGTAAATTGAATAACTACAAAACAAAGGTTAGACAACAAATATAATTCACAATTTCCTGCAAATGTGGTCCAAGTTAGTAGAAAATAGTTTTCATCACACGGATCCCACGGTTCCCTCCAAGTAGGGATCCGTCTAGGCAATTCTGAGGGATCCGTATTAGCTGATGATTAATTTCAGCAAAGGTAATATAACAAGTAATGTTATCACAAAAATGAGATATGAATACAATGTAATCATATGCTCAGAAATATAACAAGTAGCATGTAATTTCATTTAACAAAACTAGAGTTATGATATACATGACTCTAAAAACTAAGAAAATAAGAAAATACATGATTAGGAATTTCTAGACCAACTATCGCTTGATGCTAGGACACCACTAAAATCTTCTAGCTCATGTTTTGTTTAGGTTTAATCTCGTCGAAACGTTCGAGGAGATGATAGAACATGAAACGTTGGTCTTCTCGTACTTCATGTATCAAACTTTCAACATGTTGACAATGATAGCAATCTTTGTCATGGCTAGGTAGTGGTGGTGGAAGAAATGAAATGGCTTGATGCGAAGGATCAAGTGAAGCGGCTTGTGGAGCTTCGAGCGATGGAGGATTGGTGGGCGCATTTGAGAATGGCTCGACCAAGAATGATGGTGGTGGTAGAGAAGTGTCAACTTCCATATGGTCGGGTGGTTGACTTTGATGATTTCTCATAATCCAAATGGGATTATATGATGGAAACGGCGAAAAGGAAGCCGGAGCCAGTGTTGACTCAACACCTTGATTTTGTACCATTATTCCTCCTAATGAGGAGAATGTTGTCGGCGGAGGCGGATGAGACGGCCTAGGAGGCAAATCCTATAAATTTTAGAGGTGTGGTGATGATAGTAGAGATGTAAAAGAAATAGCTCTAGGAACCAATGGTGATGGTTTAGTGGAGATGATATTGTTTGGCCTAGGAGGTATGATGGTGTTTGGCATAGGTAGTTTTTTTGGGTACTTGACCGGAGATGATTCGGTTGAAGAGATTTCGTGTATAACACAAGCCTTTTTCATGGGTGGTTCTTTGGTGGATAAGTTACTACATGGGGTTTTCCTCATGATGAGATGATTTCAAGAGGTTTGTAAGGGTTTCTAAAGTGCTGAAAGTTAGGATGAAGGTGATGACTATGGAGGTCCTAACAATGTGGTTTATAAACCAAGAGGTTTGGCAAGTGCATTTAAGCCTTAAGCCACTAGGATTCATTGGAATGTGATGATTAACATGCACAAGAGTCAACTTCAGAGTTTGCACTGATCTAGGAACTCATTTAAGATGAGATGGAGTGTTTGAGTTAGAAAGATGAGTTGAAATGATTGTTTTAGTAAGGTTTGACATAGACTGTCTTCCGGATCCCACGGTTCCCTCCTCAGAGGGATCCGTCTAGGCTAATCCTAGGGATCCGGCTCTCAGCAGCTATGAAAGAGTGGAAATGATGTTTCTAAGATCTAAGATATATATCATCTTGAGTTTTTCATTCCTCCTAAGTGTCTTAAATGAAGGGGTGCTTAAGTACTTGAAGGTAATGAGTGATGTTGCTAACGATTCTCTTTTATGGAAGGATTTGGAACTTTCATGAGTACCAATGGATGAGCAAGGATGACACTAAAGGGGAGAGTGTCAATTGAAGCTAAATGATCCTAGAGATCAGTTTGTGACTTAGGATAGTGTTTTGGAAAATATCCTAGAAGCTTTGAGATGGGAAAACTAGAATTTGATCAACTTTGATCAATTTTGGAGATAAGGATGATTTATGATTAATTTTGCCATAATCGAAAGATTTCTAAAGCTAGATGTGAGGGATCTTGTGAAAAATGAAGTGTGAGTTTAAGAGCGGAAGAGTAATGGATTAAAAATGAAACGATAGATCTACAAGCGTCTTAGAGTGTGATCTAGGTGAGTTATGTGTGAGTAGGAACCATCAGCAGCAGTTTCAAGGATGTCTCTGGTAGTCTCAACTTGATATGATCGTTCATCAATTGACTTGAGGATATTAACCCCATTTTCTTTTCCTAAGAAATACAGTCTGATTTGTTGAGCCCAAGAGTCGTAATCGGTTCAATCCAGCATAGGAGGACGAGTGTCAGATCCTGCAGCTTGAACGTCATCAGCAACTGAAGAAGTGATTGTAGACATGATTACAGATTCAACGGGATTTTACTACTCTATGATTAAACCGGGAAATAGATTCTTTCACAGGATTTCACTGAATCAAGAGAAAACAGTAAAACGTAACACGAAGAAACTACAAATCTCAATAGACAAGTCACACTTTCAGACAAATCGCACCTTCAGTCAAATCGCTTCTTTAGACAAATCGCACTTTTAGTCAAATCGCACCCTAGACAAGTCTCAATAGACAAGTTGCACTTTCAGACAAAACGCAGCTTAAGTCAAATTGCTTCGTTAGACAAGTCGCTTCTGACAAATTGCACTCAGGACAAATCGCAGTACAAGACAAATCGCACCTTGATTACCAAATCGCTTAAACGACAAATCGCTTAGCAGACAAATCGCACTCAAGGCAAATTGCACTCTGAGTAAGACAAATCCCTTCAATAAATGATCCAAACAAAAGGACAAATCGCATCGACTATGAGACAAATCGCATAGAAGAAACAAAGTACGAGACACAAATCGCACTTTAGAAATATTCAAAACACCACTTTTTCAATCCAAAAACCACCCAACCACGATGATTCAAGCCTTCCAAACCAAAACCTAAACACTTATAATGATTCTAAATACAAAAGTACAATCAAAATCCAAACTTTAACACTAGAAGTGATCCAAATGATGCAAACTACTCTAAACTCATTCAAACCAAAAGACCTTATGAAAACCACTAGAAATCTAAGAACATGAGAGACGAGTGATCAAACCATGGCTCTTGATACCATTTGTAATATATTGGTTTACATAAACACATCACAAATTCACAATATGGGGCGTATGGTTTGAGTTTTAGAGAGAGAAAGTGGAAGAGTTTTGGGAACTTAGTGACACAAAGAAAAATGATATTGAAAGCTCCAACCCTTTGCCTTGCTAGGCAAATGGTATTTATAGGTTCTTATAAGACACGCCTCCTACGGGCTGTGGATCAGGCATACAGTGGGTAAATAACCGTCCGTCCTCCACGGTGTTACTTAACAAACTACTTACAAACATTAAATGACTACGACTACGAGCTTTCTAACAAATACATATACTTGAGGTGACCGACTCTTTAACTACTGGATTTTCTAAATCCTAACACGATTTAATAAACACACGAAAAGGCTGCATGAGATTTAACTTAGTTATTTGTTTTATCTTTGTTTTGACAACTATAATGCAATACTTGTCATTCATTAATAAAAAATACTTAGACACAAATTAATTAAATTAATGGTTAATTAGATACATAAAGTTACATAATTAAAGGTTAATTAGTTTGCCATGATTTATTTTATGTGTGTATTCCGGCCATAAGATCCACTCAATTGCTTTTTGTGATGTATGGGGCGATCTAGGTATTGCACCTAGTGACGTTCTTATGGTTCTTCTTTTCGGGAAGAGTCACGAGAGAACTCAGATCAATATGTGTTAATGTCTTTGTTAATGTGTTTAATTTATTATGTGCATAATTGTTACTTTCTCCGTCCCTAAATAAATGTTCATTAGTGACTTTTAAAGTCTTTTTTTTTTTTTTTAACTTTGACCTTAAATTATTTTATATGTGTTATGTAATATTTGATGCAAAATATCTAGACACAAATTAATTAAATTAATGGTTAATTAGATAAATAAAATCACATAATTAAAGGTTAATTAGTTTGCCATGATTAATTTTATGTGTGTATACCGGCCATAAGATCCACTCAATTGCTTTTTGTGATGTATGGGGCGATCTAGGTATTGCACCTAGTGACGGTCTTATGGTTCTTCTTTTCGGGAAGAGTCGCGAGAGAACTCAGATCAATATGTGTTAATGTCTTTGTTAATGTGTTTAATTTCTTATGTGCATAATTGTTACTTCCTCCGTCCCTAAATAAATGTTCACTAGCAGGATACCCGCGCAATGCGGCGGCAGGTACCCTATGACTATATTTTGCTGCGAACAAATATTACTGGGTTACACGTTTGTAACAATAACTGCACAAATGAATGATAACTTAAATTAAAATAACTTAAACAAATAACAATGCAAAATATTTCATATCCAAATAAACATAAGGTCCAACTGAAAGAAAATGACCGAAGCAAAACTTGTATTTTAAATTAATAAAAACATTACATACATAATTAAAAAACGTAAACTTACGAATTATAAAACATAAACATTTATTCACAAAAATTCAAAACAAAACATTTCAGCTTAATAAATTTTGGATCAAAACATTTCACCTTAATAAAATTTTGGATAGACAATAAAAAGCCCAAACAAAATTATTTGAAATTTAAAATCTATATGCAGTGACCTAATAGCAAATCCTAGCCCAACACCACAACCTATATAAACACTATATAGTTTACAAATTACTCTCACAAGTAGCCCTAATTCATTCCACATTAAAAGGCAGTCACCAAACTCTTCCAGTCTAAACTTTCTCTCAACCAAATCGTAACCTCCATCTTCATATCACACCAACCAAATAAAATTACTATCATTAAACAAAAACCGAAACCGAAAACTATGTAACAAAATGATAGTAGAATTATTATTTTTATATACATTGCAACGAATAGCAGAAGGGGCTCAGTTTTTGCACACTTTCAAGCAAGGTACTAAAAATTAAAAACAAACAATTATATATATTTCGTGCAAAGTTTCACCAAATTTTTGTCATTTTTATAGTCTCTAAATGAATAAACTAATCACTAAAGCTATTGCCAAAAAACGTACAAATAAATAAATCATTATCTAAAAAAATAAATTACAGAATACCCGCTACCGCATCACGAAAAACCCTGCTAGTTTCCTTAATTTCGGATAGCCATTTACGGCCCAATTTCATATACCACTTAAAAATCCAAATCAGCCCAAATTAATTTGACAAACCTAATCATTCACAATTTATAAGACAACCCCTTACAACATCCCTAATTTCACTCTTCATATGAAACGCCTCCAACCTTATCACTCCACCAAAAAACATGTAACTTCTTCCTCCCTTATTTCAAACTCATATACTAAATCGCAGGCCACAATTCATACCATCTACCTTATTTCTCCATCAAGAAACGTGGCTACCATTATCATCCTTACTACTCAGTAAAAAATGCAACAAATACTTCCTCCTTATAACTTCAAAAAAATACTCAGCCCAACCTTATTACTCCTTTTCAACGAAACACAAACACTTTGCTTAGAACCGAATATAAAAAAAAAAATCACAACACGAAGATAACCTTTCTTTCATCTCAGCTCATATTCGAGGATCTCATAAGAGGTCTCGAGTAGTTTTTTTTTTCTCATGTTCAAGATCTATGATGGGTTTATTAGTGTTGGTCTTTAAAGATCTGTAAATATCATTTAATATTAATCCTGAGATCTTTGTATTATTTTTTATTTTGAGTTGAGTTGTATATTTGGAGATGGGATTGACAGTTGAGACGGTTGTAGTTTGTTAACGGTCGATGGGAATAGGATAGTCTTGTAGTTGGTTGTTGTTGTTGGTTATAATTGCTGACTTTTAGTTTATTGTTCTTTTGATTGACTTTGGCTTAGACAAGGCCTATAATAACGGTCAAACCCGTTTCTTTGGGTATCTTGTGGTATCTCAAAGTCTTCGGTTAGTCTCACAACAATATCTAGGTTCGTAAATAATACGAAACTCGGATTGTTGAGAGACATAGTAACAAGATTCACAAATCATAAGTGTCTCGCAACCTATTACAGTACGAGTTATAGGTTGGTTCTTGTAGTTTGTTGACTGAGATGATATTGGGACTGCGAGTTTATTTTGATGGAGATGAAAGTTCAAATGGTTGTGTGTTGGGTGGGCCGGTGTATGATTGTATGTTACAAGTCAATTAAACACATTTAATTTTGATGTGTATGCAAGAAGCTATTGAAATGACTTGTTACAAGTCAATAAAGATATTTAATTTACGTTTTATTTGACTGCATTGAAAGCATGATGTATTGTTTGTACATTGCAAATAAAAATCTGCACAACTTTAATGGTGATGAACAATATTAATTGTTTAAGACTTTCTATTACAAGAAATGTTTTTGGTCTTAACTTTTTAAGACTTCCTCTTATAGAAAGTCCCAAATCCATTATAAAGTAGTATAGATTATTGACTTTTAAAGTCTTCTTTTTTTAACTTTGACCTTAAATTATTTGATATGTGTTATGTAATATTTGTTGCAAAATATATGAATGGATTGTTTTGAAATATACTTTCATTGGTATAACTTTCATCAAGTGTTACATAACCCAAATTAAATAACTTAAGGTCAAAGTTGAAAGAAAAAGACTTTAAAAGTCAATAGTAGACATTTATTTAGGGACGGAGGTAGTACATGTTTTACACACCTAATTGCATGCAATTTGGAATAATACATATCGAAATCATGACATTAATATGGTCTTAATTTACACGCCTAAATACCGATGCGGGTTTCTGAGACTGTGTTTTAATATTTATAAAGTCTCGTTATACCTATGGTCACCCTAATGCACTAACAGGCGGTGTACCGGTCGTGTGTAGTGTATTATTCGGTAAAACCGAGGTCGTCCCAAGAGCTATGTGTGTTGGATTATTACTAAATCTAGGATTCACAGTTTTTAATATGATTATGATAAGGAAATAATTAATTAACTACTAAACCAGATAAAAGCTGATAAAAGGCAAAGAATAAATCAATAGAGGAGAGTGGTGCTAACCTAGTTATTTCCCCTAGCTAGTAATGTCTACATCTACTTACTTCCAATTACTTGTGTGGGGTCAAAGTCGAGAGGACAACATTTGGTCAATTCGCCATAACCTATCAAAGAAAGATGCCACCAGTGAGAAGTCGTGTCCCTCATAAGTCATGTTGTTCCCGGTTCCCTAAGCCAAGTCATTAAGTACCGCTACATGCTAGATTTATAATAGTGAGTGCCCAAGTTAGCAACTTAAACACTCACCCCTAGTTCTTAAGTTCATCCAAACGGTAGGTGATCGTTGGTCAAATCGCACAAGTAGAAAGGGTCATTAGTTGGTCATATCTTATCCTTCCGTCTTAATCCACTCACTTAGGGTCGGTTGGTCATATCTCCTAGGCAACTAGCCTCTACCGCCATTCAAAACTACCAAACAAGGGTAGCTACCAATAAACTATGCATGCATACACTTAGAAATAATTATATAGAAGTAATGTAAACGCAAACAAAACAATTAAGGAATCATAACTAGGCCGAACCAAGAGGTGCTTAGCTCATATTAACCATACAAATCAATTCAATATTCAAAGTTACGAAATACATGAATCGAAAGTAAAGAAAAGATAAAATGCTAATGCTTATCATAGGGAGTGATTTCTCCTCGAGACACTCCATATGCTCCTCTAGACCGCTTTGGCTTCTTCCCACATTCTTTGTTGTGGTGTGTGGAATGGGATGCCTTGAAATGCCGGAAATCGTGGGGTATTTATAGGTCAGATCCGGGTTACTACAGAACTAAAATAAGAGTTACGCCGTAATCTTTAATTCCTTTGTTATTTGCACTAGATCTGCTGGTTACGGCGTAACCTTATGATTGGTTACGCCATATCTTCAATGTTACTTGGTTACGCTGTAGTTGTTGGAATAGTTACCGCGTAGTTATCGTGGCGTGGAACCTCATTTGACCTAATATAGTTACGTCGTAGTCTTTGGGGAGAGTTACCGTAACCTTTCGATGAGTTGGTTTTCGAGTCACGCTTTAGTTACGGCGTAATGTGATAGATGAGTTACGCCGTAACTTCTTCAAAGTCGACATACTATGATAAATCTTTGATATTTCTCCAATTCGCGTCTCTTTAGCTCCAATGCTCGTAATTTACCCGAAAGTGGAAAACAATGGAAAGCAAGTGTAAATCCATATAAATGATATAAATTACAAGCATTATCTGGGAAATTGACACTTAATAATCGGGACTATTTGATGTTATCAAATATCCCCCACTGAACTCTACTTGCCCTCAAGTAGACCTTATTAGAAAGATTTATAAAAGATGTCTCCCATAACCCGAAAATATGAGTTTACAAATCCCTTATGCTAGAATAAAACAAAGCCGAACACCTCATGAAATGGGAACAAAACACTCAAATCTCTCAACTATTCTAAGTGTCAATTTCGGGGTGATCACTCAATCGCACAGTCAAAGCATGTATTCTATCATAAGCTTGGCGGTTACAT
This sequence comes from Chrysanthemum lavandulifolium, assembly GCA_022545495.1. Lineage (NCBI taxonomy): Eukaryota > Viridiplantae > Streptophyta > Magnoliopsida > Asterales > Asteraceae > Chrysanthemum > Chrysanthemum lavandulifolium. Next base: position 138,394,037 of record CM040238.1, read on the forward strand.
AAATCTCCACCACTAGAGTTAAGGGCTAAACAATTATCGAAGGCAATATGGGTAGACACGACAAAGGTTAAGGGGTGACTCGTCATTACCAACATGTCACGGCGAAGTGGATAAAATCAATGATACATGACCAAATCCATGGCCAAGACACCAAAGATTGCTCGCTGCATCACCTAGACATGCTTCATGTCTAAAGGGTAGGATAAGACATGGGATATATAAATGGTGTAAAATAAAAATCAATCAGGTAGTCTAAATCTATAACCAAGTCATCACCACTAACCGTCCGCCCAAAGTTCAAGCTTTGAAGTCAAGAAACCGGATCATGAAATACTAGGTAGATGTGTCATTAGAGGACGTCGTGATGGGCACACTACCTTTTCTTCAGTTGTTGGTATAACTACCAACTTCAATCTTCGAATGTGACCGAGGTGGACTCCTCGATACTAAATCTATAAAGCTCATAGTGCTTATAATATCGCACTTTACAATAACACAACAACTTTTTTTTTCTTTTTTCAAATCACTTTTTCTTTTTTTTCATAACAATAATAACTAAACATAATATCCCCCCACTTGAGATTAACAATGGGAATTCGGGGGGTCTTCAATAACCGTCAAAAATATGTCGTCGACGAAAGCGTGATTTCTGAACCTTTCCACTTGAACCTTGAACTTAGGAAAATGATGATTTCCCAATCACAAATAAAGACTACAGGGTAGGCTAAGGTGTATAGGTGTATTGAAATAATATACTGGGTTAACAAAATGAAAGTAATGGCTCAGATGGGTGTATCTAGGGGTATCTTGCACTAAAGGTGAGTGCAACAAAAGGGTTTCACATGGGGGTCGAGAAGTCGAGGTGACTAATCGATAGACACACAATGGTAGGCTATTTGGGTGATAATCCTATAATATTTCCTTCTAAACCGAAAGTCCAAATACATCGAGCTAACTCAACATATCTCGCCTATGGTCTCGAAATGATGTAAAGGCCAAGTTCTAAAGTTTACAAGCTACCCAAGACACTCATAATTTGGTGGATTTGGGGTAAAATATTAGAAACGGATAAGGCTAATCTCACCATATAATGTCAAGGGTTGTATGTGCTCGGCTAAGGTCTAATCTAGTTAGGTTAAGAAAAACATGTCAAAATTTTAAAAATGGCATAATTTTTCAAAATAAACTAGTAAAATGAGGGCAAAATAAAGTTCAAGAGATAATTCTACTCCCGTCCCCCCACTTGAATTGTACAAAGTCCCTTTTGTACTAAGCGTTTAAATAAAGGTGAAGAGAAAAGTAGAATTAGAGCGAGAACTTCCCTGAAATTTGCTTCACCAAGAAAGAAGGCCCACAAAAGAGACGTGCCTTCAGATAAGCATCATGAACAAACTTCAATCCTCGAAATCACACTACCGACAAGCATAATTCTAAAAGAAAAAATGAAAATGAAAAACAAACCTAACTCACTTTCAGAGGAATCACGGTTGCATTTAGCATATGCAACAAGCCTTTTAAACCATTTGGTGTCCCAAGTGGACGAGTGAAGTCTCGTGAGGGTTTATAAGGAACACACCCACAAAGTTCATTTAAAATACTAATACAAGGTTATTGAGTTTTAAAATGAAAGAAGTAAAGAGAAGGTTACGTCAGAATCTTTGAGGGAGTTACGCCGAACTTGCAAAACCCGACATAAGTCGCAAAGCGAGTGGTTACGGCGTAACCACCGAGATGGTATTACGCCCTAATTAGTAATGCGCCTAAAATACTACTACAAAAGGTTGGTTACGGTGTAATCACATAGATGAGTTACGCCAGTAACTAAGGTCGATCAAGAACCGCATCAAGAATTACTTCCTCGTTTTTCGCAAAATGGTTAAAAACACAAAACCCTACAGAAATGGAAACAAAATAAAAGAAAGGGATAATTCGGGTTGTCTCCCGAAAGAGCACTTTTCTTTATTTATGAGTCTTTAAGTTAGACTCAGAGCCACGGGGCTTCATGAGGGCCTTTGGACTTGGCCGACTTCCTTCACGTCCGTCATTAAGTTATTCCTTATCCACGCGACATTGGATGCCGTGCAGAGGTATTCTTTGATTCCCACTTTCCGAACTTTGCAAAAAATTTTGTCCGGCCCCAAATGATACCTCGTGAATTCAAATCTTTCGGCAAAAATTGGCGGTGGTTTTTTATATTGGATCCCAAGGAGCTTGCATCTGCTTCACGCATACTCCTCATCTTCAAGGTCAGTTATACTAGAATTTTATCATGGCTCATGGTGGTCCATTATTCCCGTTTTGTTGTAATCCTTAGCTTCAATTGAATCATCCAAATACCCGTTCTTGCAATCTTCTCTGGTGTTTGTTTTGTCATCACTTGTTGAGTTACCCGTATCTTGAGGAGTCTCTTCATCAGGGTTATCGTCATTCATGCAGTCCTTCCAAATTTTATTTTTAGTGGACGTATCCACTTTTCCATATTTGATCTTTACCCAATCGTTAAACCTTAATACACCTGACCATTGTAACTTGGTTCGCTTATTATCAGTAGTCTAATTCCACAGAAACTCATCCGCTCCTACTCTTTTGGCATTACTTCCTCCATTACAGCTGTCATCGTAAGGATCACATGAGGCCCAAGAATGCCCATCCATGGTCTTTATCACTTCGCACCAATGCTTTCAACCGTCTGGCCCCTGATTCGTAGTTGTTGTTACATGATTATTCTCATAGGGTTTGCTGAGACAAAGATCAGTCCATATTTTTCTTTTATCATCATTGCTAACCTCTCCATATCTAATTCGTACCCAAACTTCGAATGTTATTTCCTTGTCATTGGTTGAGGACCATAAGTACTTGTTGTTTTTTACTCTTTCCTTGTCGTGTCCCCCATCACAGACGTCCAAGTAAGGGTTGCATGAAGCCCATAGATCATATCCTTTATCGTGGTCAATAGGTATAGCCTTAAACGAATGATATTTTAATTTTGGAAAGTGCTTGTATTCCACTTTTTGAACTTCGTGCCAAATTTCCTCAGACTCGTTTTCCATAGTTTTTGAGGTGTCATTGCAGTGTACTTCTCCTTTTTTGTGTCCCTTGGATTTTCTTCCCTGCATGTTACGATCATTAGTAGCATCGTGCTTATGTGTGATGGTGGGAGGAACAGTTTTGTTTTTTCTTTTTTTGATAACACAAATAGTTTCGACTAGGTGACATTTTCCGACGTTATCCATATTCAGTATAAGCTTTCTATCATTTACTTTCAAAGTGATGATTTTTTTCGAAAATATTAATCTTAGCACGAGCAGTAGCCAGAAGGGATCTTCCCAAAATTAATGGAATGTCAAGGTCTTCTTCCATGTCTAAAATAACAAAGTCAACAGGAAGAGTGAAATTATTGATTTTGATGAGCACATTCTCAACTATTCCTCTGGGTATGCTAACTGTTCTATCAGCCATTTCTATAATCATACAAAGGGGTTTGATGGGGCCTAGATTCAATCTCTTACACATAGAGAATGGCATGATACTAATACTAGCCCCAGGTCAGCTAAGGCATTGATATTATGTAAATTATTAATAGAGCAAGGGAGAATGAAACTTCCTGGGTCTTTTTCCTTGAGAGGGATTTTATTTAGGATGACCGCAGAGCACCTGGCGTTTAATTTAACTTCATTTTCCGTAGCAACTTCAATTTCCGTCTGTAATTCATCCCTTTGGAAGCTCGTCATGTTACACATGATTTTGGCTTGTTTTTTCAATCCTGAGAGCTCCTCTTCATCGTATCTGAAAGGGGTATAGAGGGGTTTTCCATTGCTAGAGTATATGGCATTACAGAAACTATCATCAAGTGAATTCTCTTGATCAATTTCATTTTCCTCAATCATTTTTTCGTTGTCCTCCAGATCCTTATGTTGTTCAAGGAGGGCGGTTCTTGTATCCTAGAATTTTTTGAACAATGCATTCCTGTTGGCTTGCCGCTTATCATCTTCTTCCAGATACTTATTTATTGATTCCTCGAGCGAAGAATTTCTTGTTTTGAAAGAATCTCGATAGAAGGGTTTCCCTTCTCCATACATCACTTTTTCGCCTCGGGGGTTTTTTATAGGAAAATCTCTGGTCTTGCCCCAATCTTCACTTATATTGCATCCAATCCGAATAGCATGAACATTTTCCTGGACCTTCTTCATGTCTCTTCCAAGGTTTTCCAACTAGCTTGAAATGTTGGCAATGCTTATTGAACCTTTTTTAAAGGCTTTGGTAGTTCCCCCCATCGTGCCATTTTTGAGAGTAATCGGCAAGTTTCTGAATGGCTTCAATTGCAAGAGTAGGGGTCATGTTCGGGATAGGTCCTTGACAAGATATGTCTCAGAAGAGGACAATACCTTTGAATGAAATGCTTCTTGATACAAGTAGAGCCAAAAGTATTAATTGCGGGGACAATACCCTTCAAGTAGAGCCCAAGTATTAATTTCCTCGACGGCAATCTTTCGATCCATCTTCCGCGCCCAGAAGAGTCATCGGGAATACTCTAAGCATAATAGCATTATGAGACACGCCGAAATATTAAAAAGGCTTGCGATGTATAGGACATTTTCAATGTGCTCATATGCATCGTCGTCCATGTTTCCTGAAAAAGGGTTAGCACGAAGCTCCCTCACAAATTGGTCTTTAATTTCGAAACGGACATCTACTCCAATCGCCGGTCTTACGAGACCCGGCCCTTGTTCAGCTCTTGTCAACGCCAAATATTCCTCAAGAGTGAGGTCATCAATGTTAACAACTTCCATGGTACCTGAAAACTTGAATAATGATCGTGAGAAATTTAAAACAAAATGAAAGACTTAATATTAATCCTAATATAACTCCCCGGCAGCGGCGCCAAAAAATTGATGCAGGTTTTACTGACCAGGTTTTAATATTTATAAAGTCTCGTCATACCTATGGTCTACCCTAATGCACTAACGGGTAGTGTACCCGGTCGTATGTAGTGTAGTATTCGGTAAAACCGAGGTCGTCCCAAGAGCTATGTGTGTTGGATTATTACTAAGTTTAGGTGTCACAGTTTTTAATATGATTATGATAAGGAAATAATTAATTAACTACTAAAGCAGATAAAAGCAGTTAAAAGGCAAAGGATAAATCAATAGAGGAGAGTGGTGCTAACCTAGTTATTCCTCCTAGCTAGTAATGTCTACGTCTACTTACTTCCAATTACTTCAGGTGGGGTCAAAGTCGAGAGGACATCATTTGGTCAATTCGCCCTAACCTATCAAAGAAAGATGCCACCACATGAGAAGTCGGTGTCCCTCATAAGGCATGTTTTTCCCGGTCCCTAAGCCAAGTCATTAAGTACCGCTACATGCTAGATTTATAATAGTGAGTGCCCGGACGTTAGCAACTTAAACACTCACCCCCTAATTCTTAAGTTCATCCAAACGGTAGGTGATCAGTTGGTCAAATCGCACAAGTAGAAAGGGTCGTCAGTTGGTCATATCTTACCCTTCCCATCTCAGTCTACTCACTTAGGGTCATTTAGTCATATCTCCTAAGCAACTAGCCTCTACCGCCATACAAAACTACCGAAATAAGGGTAGCTACCAATAAACTATGCAAACATACACTTAGAAATAATTATGCGGAAGTAATGTAAACGCAAACAAAACAATTAACGAATCATAACTAGGCCCGCACCAACAGGTGCTTAGCCGCTCATATTAACCATACAAATCAGTTCAATATTCAAAGTTACGAAATACATGAATCGAAAGTAAAGAAAAGATAAAATGCTAATGCTTATCGTAGGGGAGTGATTTCTCCCTTGGAGACAGCTCCGTATGCTCCTCTAGACCTGCCTTTGGCTTCTTCCCACATTCTTTGGTTGTGGTGTGTGGAATGGGATGCCTTGAAATGCTGGAAATCGTGTGGTATTTATAGGCCAGATTTGGGTTACAGCGTAACTAAAATAAGAGTCACGCCGTAATCTTCAATTCCTTCGTTATTTGCACTAGATCTGCTGGTTATGGCGTAACCTTATGAGTGGTTACGCCTTATCTTCAATGTTACTTGGTTGCGCCGTAGTTGGTGGAATAGTTACGCGTAGTTATCGCGGGCGTGGAACCTCATTTGACCTAATATAGTTACGTCGTAGTCTTTGGGAGAGTTACCGTATCCTTCGATGAGTTGGTTTTCGTGTCACGCTTTAGTTACTGGCGTAATGTGAGAGATGAGTTACGCAGTAACTTCTTCAAAGTCACAGACTATGATAAATCTTTGATATTTCTCCAATTCCACGTCTCTTTAGCTCCAATGCTCGTAATTTACCTGAAAGTGGAAAACAATGGAAAACAAGCGTAAATCCATATAAATGATATAAATTACAAGCATTATCGGGGGAAATTGACACTTAATAATTAGGACTATTTGATGTTATCAATACCATGCTCATTGTGACCTGCTATTTGATTCGTGGAAAATTTGTTTCTGTAAAATTAAGAGACCTAAATTATTGAAACAAGTTTTCTTGAAATTAAAAAATGAACGCTATGGACACTTGGGATGTACGGCTCATCCACTAGAAAAAACTATATGGGGGTTTAAGGCGGTGTGCACAGTCACACCTAAAGGATTTCTGGTTATTGCTTCGCGCTGACCTGGTCCTCCGCTTCCTTGCGAGTTCGATTGGAGCTACCGTGAACCATGATGATCACTACAATGTCATTAATAAAAGTTTCTAAAGTAAGCGTTACAAAGTTGTTTTGCATGCTTCTTTATATATGATTTTACTACATTTATGTGTATACCCTATATGTAAATTTTAAGTCTATGTCAGTCAACCAAGAACACGTGCATTTGGCTTGACCTCTTTGGTCAGACCTTAGGGCCATTCCAACCCATGGTGAATTTTGCTCATTGGTCAGACTTTTGGCGATATTTTCAAGTTCTTACTTGGTCGAATTTTTTCGAGTATGCTTGGTCAGACCTTGGACCCGAGGCATAAGATGAGATTAAACATGTTCTTGGCATTATTACTTGTCTACTAATGCCTTGATCAGTCTCATAAGTCTAAGAGTTTCATTTTATGTAATTAACGCTCGTCGCTTACCTCTTGCCCTACTTGTTTACACATTGGTCAGACCTTTGGTAATAAGTGGGAGGTCAAGTTGGATCTTAGTCTTATTAGTAATTAATTGGGTAGTTAATTCTAATAAGAATTGAATTATCGAATATACTAATTATTTGAACTTTTCTAAATTGTAGATGACTACCTCAGTCGAAAACAATTCGGTACTTAGGAGTTTCTTTGAGAAACAAAAACTCACTGGACCTAAATTCATTGACTGGTATCGCTAGCTTCACATTATCCTGTCAGATGAAGATAAGGAAAACTACTTGGAGCATCCTATTCCTGTTGCATCTGTTGCAGCTCCTAGACACCAAGTCCTTCCCGAGGTTCTTGCAGCTCACACTGCTTGGGTCAAGGGATCTAAGGACATTGTTGCATTCATGATTATGACCATGAAGTTAGAAATCCAACAAAATCTAACTCACATTGGCACATATGACATGCTATAGGAGCTGAAGTCTATGTTTGCTCAACAGGCAGAACATGACCTTCTTCAAACCGCGAGAGAATTTCACGCGTGCAAGCAAGAAGAAGGTCAATATGTAAGCTCATATGTTCTTAAGATGAAGAAATAAATTGACAATTTGGAGCGTCTCGGTCATCCCGTCACTCTGAACTATGGAGTTAGTTTGATCTTGATTGGACTTTCTAAAGAGTATGACACCTTTGTGCAGAACTATAATATGCACAACATGGGGAAGACTGTAAATGAATTACATGCAATGCTTAAACAACATGAACAGACGCTACCCAAGAAAGATGCTGCACCTACACTTCATAATATACATGCAAGAAAGGTCCAGAAAGACCAAGGGAGAAAATCGTTTAAGGCTGCTAAGGGGAATCAAGGGAAGGGTAAGTATAAGTTGGCTTATGCTCCTGAGCATAAACCATCTTATGCTCCCAAGCCTAAGATTCCTCCACCACCCAAGAAGGATAATCCTGCTAAGGACGTGACCTGTCACTAATGTGGTGAAATACGTCATTGGAGAAGGAACTGTCCCGTGTATCTCGCCGAGTTGATAAAAAAGAAGAAGTTATCTAAAGGAGGTAGCACTTCAAGTATTTTCACCATAAAACTCTACACTTTTCCTAATACATCTTGGGTTTATGACACGGGGTTGTGATACTCACATCTGTAATAATACTCACGGTATCAGGGGAAGTAGGAAGTTGAACCCAAGAGCTTTAAGTCTGTACGTGGGCAATGGTTAACGGGCAGGAGTTGAAGCTATTAGCATTTTTAATTTATGTCTCCCTAGTGGATTAGTAGTTGTTTTGAACAATTGTCATTATGCTCGCTCTACTACTAGAGGAATTATCTCAGTTTCATGTTTGTTTGATGGTGGTTTTGTTAATCGTTTTGAATCGAATAATGAAATTTTAGTTTCTAGGAATAATGTTGTTTATTTTAGTGCTATCCTATGGGATGGTATTTATGAGATTGATATGTTTTATTCTAAAACAAATGATAGTTTTATGTTTGCTGTTACCAAAAAAATAGTCAAGTCCACCTTGGACTCTACTCTCTTGTGGCACTGTCGTCTTGGACACATTAGCAAGAAACGCATGGAGAAGTTGCAACATGATGGACTTCTCACACAACTGACATTAAGTCATTTGAAAAGTGTGTTTCATGCATGTCTGGTAAGATGGCAAGAAAACCTTATTCACATCAAGTGGAAAGGGCTAAGGATCTACTTGGACTAGTACACAATGATGTATGTGACCCATTTAGAAATGTGTTAAGACAAGGAGCAAGTTACTTGGTCACTTTTACTGACGACTATAGTCGGTATGATTATGTTTACTTATTGAAGCATAAACATGAAATGTTTGAAACATTTAAGGTGTTTCAAAAGGAAGTAGAAAACCAACTCAGGAAGACCATTAAGTCACTACGTCCTGATCATGGAGGTGAATATATGAGTCAAGAGTTTTTGGATCATCTTAAGGAGCATGGGATTATTGCCCATAGAGCTCCTCCTTACACACCACAACATAATGGTGTGTCTGAGAGGAGAAATCGAACACTGCTAGACATGGTTTGCTCCATGATGAGTCTAACTACTCTTCTAAAGTCCTTTTTGGATTATGCCCTTGAGTCTGCTGCACGCATTCTCAACATGGTTCCAACTAAGAAGGTTGATAAGACACCATACGAGGTATGGCATGGGCAAGCCCCTAAGTTGTCTTACTTAAAAGTCTGGGGTTGTGAGGCACTTGTTAAGCATGATACACTTACCAAACTTGACAAACTGGAACCCATATCTATTAAGTGTATCTTTGTAGGATACCCAAAGGAAATAATGGGATATTCTTTCTACCTTCCATCAGAGAACAAAGTAATTGTTGCTCGAAATGCTGAGTTCTTTGAGAATAATCTCTTGGATCAAGAAGCAAGTGGGAGTCTAGAATATCTTGAAATTATTCAAGAAGATACAAATCCTTCTGTAGACACTAGCTTCGGTCATGATAAGAATGATCAAGAAATTGAGGAACCTCAAAGTGATATCAATCCCATTCGTAAGTCTGCTAGAACACGCCGTGCTCCAGATCGAATGTGCTTATACGTCGATGCTAAGGAACATGAGTTAGGGGATCTTGGTGAACCCAATAACTATAAAGTTGCATTGCTGGATCCTGAATCCAAGAAATGGCTTGATGCGATGAATGTAGAAATGCAATCCATGAAAGACAATGAAGTCAGGGAATTAGTTGAGCTTCCTCCTAGCTGTAAAATAGTTGGTAGCAAATGGCTCTTCAAAATGAAGAATGACATGGATGGTGCAGTACACACCTTTAAAGCTCGTCTCATAGCAATGGGCTTTACTCAAACCTACGGGGTTGATTATGAAGAGACATTTTCTCTTGCTATAAGGATTCTCATAGCCATAGTTGCGTTCTATGAATATGAGATTTGGCAAATGGATGTCAAAACCGCCTTCCTCAATGGACATCTTTCTGAAGAAGTCTATATGGTGCAACCTAAAGGTTTTGTTAATCCTAAATATCCTAACCGAGTATGCAAGTTCAAGCGTTCCATTTATGGACTTAAGCAAGCATCTAGGCAATGGAATAAACATTTTGATGATGAGATTAAGAAATTCGGTTTCACTCAGAATAAAGATGAGCCATGTGTATATATCAGAAAGCTAGTGGGAGTTATGCAACTTTCCTAATTCTATATGTTGATGACATATTGCTCATGGGAAACAACATTCCAATGTTACAAGATGTAAAATCCTATCTTGGAAAATGTTTTGCCATGAAAGATCTAGGAGAAGCTGCAGATATTCTTGGAATCAAGATCTACAGAGATAGATCAAGAAGATTAATTGGTTTATGTCAAAGTGCTTACATTGAGAAAATCTTGAAAAGATTTTTCATGGAGAATTCCAAACAAGGAACTATCCTAATGCAAGATGAGCCTAAATTGAGTAAGTCACAAGGTACTGAGACACCTGCTGATAAAGAGTGCATGCAAAGAGTTCCCTACGCCTTGGCTATATGATCCAATTATGTATGTTGTGAGATGTACCCCTCATGATGTTGCGTTCGCGTAGAACATGACAAGCCGATTTCAACAGAATCCAAGTGAACTTCACTGGTCTGATGCTAAGAATATTCTTAAGTATTTATGCTGTAACATATTGGATTTCACAAACACATCATACCAAATACATAAGAGGCGTATATAAGGTTTTAGAGAGAGAAAGAGAAGAGAGTTGGGAACTATGTGAAACAAAGAAAAATGGTATTGAAGCTCCAACCCTCTACCTTGGGAGCTAGAGGGTATTTATAGTGTCTTACAATAAACGCCACCTACGGGCTGTGGATCAGGCATACAGTGGGTAAAGACCCGTCCGTCCTCCACGGTTTTAGTTAACTAACTTCTTACTAACATTAAATAACTACGACTACGAGCTTTCTAATGATTACATATACTTGAGGTGACCGACACTTTAATGACTTAATTTTCTAATTCCTAACAATCTCCCCCTAAGGGAGGTCACCTCAATTTACACAGAATACAAACAGATATTACATTGAGATTGTTCTTGAATTCTTGTTTAAGTTCTTTGCTCAGTAGCTCGTAGTCATTGATTCTTCATGTTATCCATGTTTGAAAAATTCAAGTGGAGGTCTCTAAATGATCCACGTGATGATGAGTTTTGAGCCGACTTTGAGATCATCGGCTTGCATAAATTTCGACTCTTCCATTGCGATGTTGACATTATGTGGCGTTGTGACGGTGGGACCGACATGCTCACATTACGGATCATGATATCTTCTTATCGAGTAGCGGAAGCTTTAGATGATTCATGATATTTGCGTGACGACAGCGAAGCATGGAGTGAGAATATCGAGTCATTGTTGCACTAATCATTATTTCTTTTGAAATGAATGTATTGTGTGAGCATGCGGCTATGGATTGACCTCTCCATTACGATCGCCTACAAGCGTCGGGTGTACCGCATACAACGATTAGCAATAAACCGCACGAAAGTGTCTTTGATCACTTCGTTGAATTGAGTACATGGCCCACGGTTCCCGTTGATCGATACAAGCATCTTTTGTGATCGGTATAATTCAAGAATCTCCTTGACAGGGTTTCGCAGCAGTTCTAGTTGTTCTCAAACCGGAACGTCTCAAAGAAGACAACACGGAATGAGTGAACCATTGAATAGAGATTCACTGATTGATGGAAAATGATTTGAAAAACAATCGAGTACTGCTCAAAATAAAGTGTTTTTGCAATACGACGAAGGTTTTAACGAAAATCAATTATCAATCATAAACACCTTTTAACTTTGAAATATTAATACACAGTCGATGTGCTAGAGAAAAGATTTTTAAGCACAACGACCGGTTTTTCAAAGATATCCGTCAATCCATAACCTGAACCAGGATTGATTCATAGATTTGAATCGCCCATTGTTTCATTCGGTTGTCACATGGTTGATCTATTGGATAGATCTCGTATGCCACCTACCAAGAGCTTATTTGATGTTGGCTCTAGAAGGCTTTCCATCTTCATTGTGAATATATTTGCATATCACTTAGATGTTACGCAATACCACAAGGATAATGCGTAGGACTCATAAGATATAATCTCTTTCCACATTGTTTGAAAAGAGAGTTTTCATTGTGATGTCCTAATGAGATTTATTAAAGATCTCGAGGCTCTAGACTCAATTGTGCACATTTGGTTCCTATCTTTGGAGACCGGGAGAGGTCTCTTCTTCAATATCAACCATCTCAAGAGAAAGTCGATAGATAATGTCGGTTCCTCTTGTGAGAATGAAACAAGTCCTTTTAAGAGGAACTTGAGTAGTTTGGGAAGATGTAGTGCGGTCGTCCACCGGGTCCATGACGTCTTGTCTTCAATACCGGTGTTACCTTAGTAACAACCAAGAGTATATGTATTGAACCCGGTTTACGCCCTAAGGTTGAGTTATTGGAGGGCTATTTGTTTTCACCTCCGCACTCTTCCCATATCTCACTTTTCTCCTTTTTCATCATACCTAAGGACTTCTACACTATCTAGTGGATTGTCCTCGGTAGATCCCTCGGTTCAGCGGATCATGGGAACCAATACCTAACCTTTTCATCCTTATATCACCATACATAAAGTAAATTTGGTCGATCTATTTGGTATTGTTCATCTGCCATTGGAATCAATTGAAAACCATTTGAAAATCAATCCAGATACTTGTGATATATTATCAAAGCATTTTGTACCTGAATTGTTTTTGATATTTTAGAAAAACGGCTCCCCCTCAACATGTGCATCATATGTTTGACATCATTTTGGCACATGGAGGCAAGAGGAAGAATTCACTTCTTTTGATAAATATTTTCTAAAAATATCGACATCACTTTCCGATTAAAATCGGTGATTCACATCTTGTTAAAGATATTTTCGGAAAGAATGAGGTTTTCAATAAAATTGCTCCCCTCAATATGTGCATCGAGTTTTGAAAGAGTTTTGCATATATTAGGAAAGCCGCACTTTGGAATAAATTAATCACGCTTCAATCCTTTTTGGTTTAAAATAGATGCTCCCCTTAACATGTGCATGAAAATTTGAAATCGTTTGGCACATGAATGAAGGAGAGTTTGCTAAACACTTATAAAACCAATTATCGAGTTATCGTTTAAATCACAATTCTCCCCGATCACAATTTTCAAATCATTTGAAATTTGTGATCTTTATAGATTTAAATTGTTTTGAAAGCTTTTGAGAAGAATTGTGACTTGCTTATGAAAACATTTAACCGATAAGGATTAAATCTTCGACTTTAAACTCCATTGTTAAAACATGCATGAGTATCTTTTGAAAACATAACATTAGCAAAGGTTTTGAATCAATTGTATAAAACATTGTTCATCTTGATTTTCCAAAAGTAAACCTTGCTCATTTATGTGCCAATTGTTTGAAAAATAACCTTTTTGATTGAATTGAAAACATTCTCCCCTTCAATCAATGACAAGAGTTGTTGATTGAGCTGTTAGAGAGTTTGACACAGATAAGCTCGGATGATTTTCAAAAATAGAGTACGAGGTATTTTCAAAGCAACTTTGTTTTCTTAAGATGAGAAATATTTTTCAGAAGAATCATTAGACGGAAAAATATTTTGGAAAGAAAACATTTGTCTTTTTGGTGACAAATATTTGTTTTAGGAATCAGAGCATGAGATTTGAAAAATAAGATTAAGCATGGCTCTGTTCTTTACTTTTTCAAACGGGTTACTTCCTAAAATGACAATAAACCACCATTTTTCTCCGCCTCATTTTTTTTAATTAAAAACAAATTATGTACATTCGAAGAACATCTAAAAACCCGTGACATTCTTTGAATGTCAACACAAAGTCCGTAGATGAAATCGAATAAAGAAAAATATGAAAAAATAACAATATTTTTGGGATTTTTCAAGATTTTCTAATTTTTATAGATTTTGAAAATTTTATATTTTTCTATTTGCTTTTTTGTAGGTTTTGTAATTTTGTATTTTGCTTTTCGAATAAATATTTACAAGAGATAGATGAAGAAGGACCTTTACTCCTCGTCTTCCTCTTGAAGACGTTTGAGTGTTTCCGGTTGTAGACTCTTTAGACCAAGTCGTGGAAGGATATACTCAAAACGTTCTCTAGGAAGAGCTTTGGTGAAGATGTACGCTAATTGGTATTCGGTCCTCACAAAATAGAGTTCCACCACACCATTCTCCACTTGCTCCACGATGAAATGATGTCAAATATCGATGTGCTTTGCTCTTGAGTGTTGAACGTTGTTGCGGAGAGAGTAATAGCACTTTATTATCACAATCTGTAGGGATTTTGTTGAATTCAAAGCCATAGTCGATAATTGGGATCTCATCCATAGGATTTGAGCACAACAGATGACATGGCTATGTATTCAACCTCTATAGAGGATATAGAAGTACTCATTTGTTTCTTTGACAACCACCATGTTTATCACCCAAAACCGAGCACCTCCGGATGTACTTCGACGTGTATCTTGACGTCTGCATGATCAAGATCTGCATAGGTGTTAGTTACATACCGGTGTCCTTGGTACCAAAGTCCCATATTGATGGTTCCTTGGAGATATCGAAGACCCGCTTAACCGCTTCAAGGTGCTTTTGGTAGGCTTAGCACGATATCTAGCACACATGCAAACAATGAACATAATTTACGGTCATCGGTTGTGAGGTACATCAGGGATCCAATCATACTACGATATTTCGTTTGGTCTACCATGATCCCCGAGTGATCCTCATCCGTTTAATACGCTCTATTATGGGAGTGTCAGCAGGTCACAAGAATCAAATCCAAATTTCTTTAAAATCTCATTTGCATATTTAGATTGATTTATAAAATGCCTCCGGACTTTGTGAAATTTGTAATCCCAAGAAAATGACATTTGTCCCATCATTGACATTTGAAATTTGGAACCCATTTCATTTGAAAACGGTCATTCATTGGGGTCGGTCGAGGCAAAATAATATCAAGAACATAGATTTGAACATGGATTAAATGTTTGCGACTTTCGGTGAACAATTTCGGATCAACTCGCTCCTTTCTTTGAATCCAGTAGATAGTAGAAACTTTGATAGCGTATTATACCATGCTCTTGGAGCTTGCTTCAAGTCAGTAAAGAGCCTTTTTCAAGCGATAGACATGAGTAGGATGCTCGGGATTCACAAAGCCTTTCGGTTGGTCGGCGTACGACTTCTTTAAGATCTCCGTTAAGAACAACCGTCTTCACATCCATCGATAGACTACCATGTTCTTACTTGCAAGATTAGCCAAGAAGATTACGATTGCCTCGTCACGAGCAACTGGAGCAAATGATTCTTCAAAGTCAAAACCTCCTCTTGGCGGTATCCTTTTGCAACCAATCGAGCCTTGTTCTTTAAAACATCACCATGTTCATCAAGTTTTACTTTGAAGATCCACTTTAGAGTAATGATCATAGCACGATTAGGAGCGGTACTAATTCCCATACATCTAGTCGATCGAACTCATGAATTTCTTCTTGCATGGCATTGAACCATTGTCTTCATTCATGGCGGTTTAACATCTTTAGGTTCGACCTTGGATAGTATGGAGTTGAAGAAGCACCATAAGGCATCAGTTGCAAGTTGTTTATGTGGATCTTTGGACGAGAGGATTTCCAATGATGTTGTCCAATGGGTGATCATGTGTCCATTTTCTAAGGTGTTCGTGTGGTTGTTGTTGAGGAACTAAAGTAGCAGAGTCGATTTCTCCTGATGAAGATGGTTCTGATGATGATCCAGGAGCAAATATGTTTTCAAATGGGGCATCTTCAGGAGTAGCAAATGGATTCTCTCCATCAAGGGTGCCAGAAACAATTCCATGATGTACACTCGATGATTGATGATTTGTTGATGAGATAGAGTGATCAGCAACATGCGCTTCTTGACTTAACGACATAGAAACTGAAGGGTTAACTTCATTTACAGGGATAGGAGCAGCCTCTGTTGATGGATTTGACAGATCATTAGCAATTGGCTCATAGTGTTCATCAAACATTGGATCAAACAGTTTCTTCAAGTTATTTTCTAAAGGAGGTACATAAGGAGTTGCTGGCGAAGAATCGTATACAAGAGTAGAACTGATGGGACTACTTGATGATGCGGGTCCATAACTGGGTTGTCCTGGAGCCATTGGACCATTCAGCTCATCGAACGTAACGTGAATTGTTTCCATGATAGTTCGGGTTCTTTTGTTGTAGATTCGGTATCCTTTTCTGCTTGGTGCATATCCTACAAATACTCCAATGTCCGCTTTAGCTTTAAGTTTGCCTAAGTCTTGGCCCTCATTAGTTGGATAACACAATGCACCAAACATAACGAAGGAATGAAAGATTAGGTTTTCGATTGTGGACAAGTTCATATGGAGTTTTTTCATGAGAGGTGTGAATAAGGGATCGATTTTGAGTATAGCATGCAGATGGCAATGGCTTGACCCGAGAAACATTGGAACCTTTGAGTAAATCAAAGATTGTTCTAGCTGCTTCCACAAGAGTTCGATTTCGTCTTTCAACTACACCGTTCGTTGAGGAGTTCGTGGAACACTTCTTTGATGACCGATTCCAACACTTTCATAAAACTCACTAAGTTTTTATTAACAAACTCGCCCATTGTACATTCGGATGATTACGGCGGCTTTGTTAAGTCGAACTGCGGCACTGTTTGATAAGTTTGATGATGATATCGGAGTTTCATCCTTTGTTCTCAAGAACTTAACCCATGTAAATCGAGAATAATCATCAACCACAACTAACACATATTTCTTCCCATTAGTGTTCTGCACTCTCATGGGTCCACCTAAATCCATGTGAATGGTATGAAGAACTTTCGTAATTGAGTTTGTAGGTTTGGGTTTATGGGCATACTTTTTGCTTTTTCCCAATTGGCATGCTGGATAGAGATGATCCTTTTCATAGTTTAGTCTAGGTAAGCCTATTACTAAGTCCTTTCTGGAAAGATCATTTATGGTGCCAAAGTTCAGGTGATTTAGACGATGATGCCATAACCATGACTTTGTTTTCGAAGCCTTTGACAATAAGCAGATTGGAGAAGACTTCATCATATCTTCGATAGAGATGGTGTATAGATTTGAATCACGTGTTCCTCTTAAAAGTTCTCTACCATCGAGTTCTCTAACGAAGCAAGTATGTTTTCTGAAGGCCACTTCTAGATCAGAATCACAGAATTGACCGACAGAGAATAAGTTATGACCAAGACCTTCAACGTAATATACCCTAGAGATAACACTATCACCGACAACATAGTCTCCATAACCTATAATTACACCGAAATGATCTTTCCGAATCTAACAGTCCGATGAATTTACTCACAAAGTTCATGAGCCGTGGCGGTCTCTAGTCATATGCTTGGAGCGGCTGAGTCCGGTACCACGTAGGCGATTTGAGCGATGCGCAATTGAACACGAGACAAGAATGGATAAGCTGGATAGTTGGGATTCCCATGCAAGAATGGGTTCCATTTGGTTAATAATGATGATTGGAACACCCACATCAGAAGTAGAAACAATGGAATCATCAGGGATAGATGAAATGCTAGTGTCCATATTTGACCTACTCAAAGTATGTTCACTTCTTAAAGAAATAGTTCTACCAGTAGGCATCCATTTCCTAATGGCATTGATATAGATAATTTAGGGCACATCTTATTAAGATTGAATTTGCGGCCAGTAGGTATCCACCGATAACCTATGTTACTAAATTTCCTTCCTGTCCAATGTTTTCTAACCTTCTTTCGCCATTGCTTTCTAGCCTTCTTAGCTTGAATTTTTGCATTAACTATCTTATCAGGGCATTTCACAGCATTAATCAAATCATTCACACAACATTCATGATTAGTAATAGAAACCAAGCAATCATCATTACATGTTTTGTCAAAAGTAGCAGAATTCGAATTAATTATAGTACGCTTATAGCTAATGCTAGAATCAACACGATTCGTTTTATTCAACTCAAACTTAATGTTCCTAGGGTGATCTTCTACTTTCTTCCTTGCACATTCTTAGCTTGCGAAGTCCTATCTTGCATTATATTGCCCGGAGGCTTTGACAGCTTGCTTTTGTGTTACTTGATTACTCACAGAGGGAATTATGGGAACATTAGTTGATTGGGCTACCTTTGCATTCCCGAACTAGAAGTGCGTGGATCGAACTATTTGAAGGCACTCTATAGTTCACTTTCTTAATCTGGGCATAGAATGGGATGCATACTTGGCACTAGGCATAGAACAAGGCATCACGACTTTATCTTCGCACCTAAGGATTTAGGACAAGTTGCTCTTAAGCATTCTAGCGACTCCCCGAGATCGTTTGGCACGAATGCAAGCAAACCCAATTTCTCTATCAAGTGGCTTATTTATGAAATCCTCTTCTACAATCTCACGGAGACATTCTAGACTATCCTTAAGGTGATCGAGATAGTTATGAAACACAAGTTCGTTATTTATAAGATGAGGAGGAATGTATTTACTTGATCGCAGATATTTGCGGTCTGCGCAGATGACTTTGATGCAACATTCTCATTAAAGACAAGTGGCATTTTCCCTTTTACGACTCCTCGATTCTCAATTTCTTTTGTAAAGACGTTATTATTTTGTTGTTTTTGTCACAGTGACTTTCACCGAATCATATAACTCTTTAAAGTGTTGTTTCACCTTTTCATTTTCTTCTAGAAAACTCTCATTTTCCTTTTGTAGAACATTAACCAAGTTTTGAAGATGAAAACTCGAGAACTACGAGAATCTAAAGGAGGAGGCATTTGGGATCCGTCACATTGTTCTTTTCCCCTTTAATTATGAAATTTGAATTCTCATTTTTCGATCGTGTTACAATGAGCTCGAATCTGCTCATCACGCTTTCGATTTCAAAAGCGCATCAAATTCGTGGAGCATCCAAGGATGTCTTGATATTTGAGGTTTTAACATTTTCTTTTAGATGTTGATATTTTAATTGCAAAGCAAGATGCTCAACTTCCAATTTAGATAACTGTTTCACGAGGTTATCATGATCATCCTGTTCAACTTTATCATGCAATTTAGAGTTAGTTTTCTCAAGCTCAATGACACGATCATGGGAGACTTTCGAGCAACAGATAATTCATGAAATTGAGATGCATTAATTGAACAATTAGGTGGCGATGTAAAACACATCTTGAGTGATACATTGAAATCGATTCTCATTTAAGGTATGCAAGTTCTTCCTCTCAATCTCATTATATTTTAATTTCGCTCATAGTCATTGACCTCAACTATCATTGCATCAAGTTCCTTTTCCATTTCTTTAATATCCGAATCCATTCCCTTTTAAGACTCTCAAATTGACCTTTTAATTGTTTAAAGAAAGGCATGACCTCGCTTAAATAGCATTCTTTAGCTTGCTCAAACCCTTTTCCCTTGATTATCCCAATGGGTGTGATCCTTTTCTTACATGTTTTCTCAAAATCAACAAATAACGATAAATAACATCTTGACCGATTAAGGTCTTGCTCTTAGTGGAATTGATCTAGGAACTAAATGCATTGGGGATATATTGCAGGGAACCATTCTCCTACATGGGAGATTACATTTAACAAACTCATCGCCTTTTTCATGTCCATATCCTTTTTCCGAACACTTGTTCAGGGGGTCACCGTGTGTTTGAGGTCTAAACTTGTTAAATGCAATCCAATTATCCTTAGAATAGTGGGTGTTTTAAAGCGATGTTGTTTTCTATGCATGAGGGGCTCTTAAGTTTTCATCCAATTTCTTCCTAGTAACCTCTTCTAACCGCTTATCTTCCTCAAGGCACTCGAGCAACTAGGTTTCGCCAGGCTTAAGGATTTCATAGCCATCATAGATTACCTTCCGAGCTTTTCTTGCTTTCTTACCATACTTAGGGTTGGGTTCCTTAATAATGGGAATACTATGCTTATCGCATAAAACTTTATGCTTAGTGACCATGTGAAGCGATCGAATGGTGTTCCTTGTACGCACAACTTATTTTCAAGCTTGTTTTTCAAAGTTTTAGATTAGAAAAGTCATTCAAAAGTTTTGATTCCTTATCGTTAAATTCTTGTTTAAGCACTTTAACATTTTCTTGAAGCTCTTGCTTTTGCTTATGAGCTTTAGAAAGCTTTTCTTGTAAGGAGTTTAACTATTGTTTTAACACTTCTTCTCTAAAATTACTTTTTCTAATAATTGTACGCATTTGGTCATCCATTTCCTGCTCACGGGTAGTTAACTCAAACTTAGCACGTTGTTCATAAATAGCAATTTGTTCTTTATAGGCATTCAGTTCAGAGGTAACAGAATCATTAGGGGCACATGCAGTGTATTCATAAAAAACATAGTCATCATTGACTGCAGAAGATACATCACTTGGTTCAATCACACTCTCACTTTGGATCACATATTGATCATATGGGACAATATTATTATTACCCATATTAGCAATATCTGAGTCACAAATTTCCTGTGATTGCACTTTATCATGTATCTTTTGTTGATCAACATCATCATATAGTTTTAATACCTCTGAGATGATTGATTCTTTGGATGGACCAGCTTGCTGTGATGATGAGACCTTTGGAGAGACCATTGGAGAAATGCTAGCCATGAAAATTGTGCATGCAAGGGTTCAACATCGACGCCGTAGTCGTATACATCACGATCTACAACTTGAAAGGCATTCGATGATTATGACCTATCTCCGAATTGGGCGCTCATCCACATCGCATCATATGTCTTGGCATTACCCTCGGAAGAAACAACAATTCCTCTTCATCCGGAGCGCTCCATTATCACGAGCTTGCACAAGCAACATCTTGTCTCTCAAGTATTACGCATTCGTGGACGTTTGGAGATGTGCGCCTTGCAATATGTCCTCACCACCACGGTTGTAGCATTTGATTGGCTTTACTTGTCTCGATTGGCATTTCTCCCACGATTCTGATTAGCCACATACCCTCCACTTACTCCACCTCTTCCCAGTTCATACTGTCTTCCTTGCACATTCTGCACCATAACCTTACCATCTCTGACAGTAGTTTGATTGTGTGGATTGGACGCTGTTCTGAGATTATTGTTGGTGTGTGGGAGGGAGTTCATATTTTGACTAACCATGAGAGATAGTTGATTAATGAAGTTTTCCATGAATGTTTTTGAGTCAGGAGGCTTATATGCTGGATCAGGGATGAGCTTGTAATTACCATTACCCGTGGGTATGACTTGAGAGGCTTTGGTGGTAATTCCAACATTGGTGTAAAAAGCTGTAGTCATTTGATGAACTAGTTTCTCCCTGTTTAGATTTGAACTGGTCAAGAATCCTTCGTTCAAACATAGCATGTCTTTCATTCTGAAGAAGGAAGGCATACAATTGCTCATAGTTGGTGTTCTTCAATCCTTTAGTTAGCTTCACAGAGGTGACAAATTTGTGCCATTCGGGATTCATGTTGTTCACAAACTTTGAGTTCAGCTGAATATTTGGCATAGTCATTTTGATGTTCCTCATGTCATTTACAAGCTTGTGGAATCTCGCATAATATTCATAAACACTTTCTTCTGGTTTCATCTTAAAATGCTCAAATTCATCATACGATTCGATTCTCTGTCTTCCTTGGTAAGTTCGAACGGAGAGAAGCATCTTGACATTGTCCCAAACCGCCTTAGCTTCAATGTTGTGATTGATCGACTTGTAAATGTCTTTTGAAGACCACAGGTATAATGTTTGAAGCCACGATATCGACATCGAATCTATTTTTCTCCTTATCATCGAGCTCATCATATGTCTTTGGTCCGTCCAATCCAAAGATCATTGTTCCATCTGCAGCAGTTGTCAATTATGTCTCTTGTAGTCTCAATCGATAAGGTCCTTCATCAATTGACTTGAGAATGTTGACTCCATTTTCCTTTCCTAAACAATACGATCCCGATTCGTTGAGCCCATGAGTCGTAGTCGATTCTGTCAAGCATGGGTGGGCGAGTGTCCGAACCATTGCTTGAACGTCCTCCACTCTGATCTGAGATGATTGTAGGCGCGTTGTTAGACCACAGAGTATAATGTTTGGAGCCACGATATCGACATCGAATCTATTTTTCTCCTTATCATCGAGCTCATCATATGTCTTTGGTGCATCCAATCCAAAGATCATTGTTCCATCTGCAGCAGATGTCAATTATGTCTCTTGTAGTCTCAATCGATAAGGTCCTTCATCAATTGGACGTGAGAATGTTGACTCCATTTTCCTTTCCTAAACAATACGATCGATTCGTTGAGCCCATGAGTCGTAGTCGGTTACATCAAGCATGGGTGGACGAGTGTCCGAACCAAACGCTTGAACGTCCTCGCCACGAAGATGATGATTGTAGGCACGTTGGTAGACATGTTTACGATTTCACGGATTTTATAACTCTATGATTAAACGGGAAATAGATTCTTTCACGGATTTTACTAAATCAAGAGAAAACCGTATTAGAAACAAAATCTACCAATTCGCTATAACCCTTGAGACAAGTCGCTAAGTCACCAAGTCGCTAAGTACAAGTCGCTAAAGAACAACTCACGTGAACCAAGTCGCTAAACACAAGTCGCTAAATAACAACTCGCTAATTCCAAGTCGCTATGAATCAAGTCATTTGAACACAAGTCGCATCTTGCACCAAATCGCTAAGTAGACAAGTCGCTACTAGAACAAATCGCCAAGTATCCAAGTCGCTAAGAATCAACTCGCTAAGTTTCCAAGTCGCTAAGTAGCAACTCGCTAAGAACAATAAGGACAAGTCGCTAGAAATAATAGAAACAAGTCGCTAGCCGTAGTGGAGCCTCCACTAACTTGTACTGTTTGTCGGCTTGTCTCAATAGACAAGTCGCTAAGATCAAGTCGCTGCGACTTAAACTACAACTCGCTGGAAATTACTAAAGCAAGTCGCTACGAAGAAAAACACTCCGAGACACAAGTCGCTAAGTTGAGAAACTTCAAAACTACACTTTTCAATCCAAAACAAGCCCAACCACAGTGATTCAAGCTTTCCAAATCAAAACCCAAGCACTTACAATGATTCTAAACACAAAAGTACACTCAAAATTCAAGCTTTAACACAAGAAATGATGCAAAAACCACTAAACTTTTTCAAACCCAAAAACCATATAAAACCACTAGAAATCCAAGGATATGTAAGAGAGATGATCAAACTATGGCTCTTGATACCAATTGTAACATATTGGATTTCACAAACACATCATACCAAATACATAAGAGGCGTACATAAGGTTTTAGAGAGAAAGTTTTAGAGAGAAAAGGAAGAGAGTTGGGAACTATGTGAAACAAAGAAAATGATATTGAGCTCAACCTCTACCTTGGGAGGTAGAGGGTATTTATAGTGTCTTACAATAAACGCCACCTACGGTGTGGATCGAGGCATCTGATGGGTAAAGACCCGTCCGTCCTCCACGGTTTTACTTAACTAACTTCTTACTAACATTAAATAACTACGACTACGAGCTTTCTAATGATTACATATACTTGAGGTGACCGACACTTTAATGACTTAATTTTCTAATTCCTAACATACGCAATACTAAGGATATGTTTCTGGTTTACGGGGGTGACATGAAATGAGAGCTCAGGGTTTCTTGATACACTGATGTTGGATATCTGACAGATGATGATGACCGAAAATCTCATACTCGCTATGTATTCATTTTAAATGAAGGTGCTGTTGACTGTAAAAGCTCAAAGCCAAGTTATTTCTGCAACTTCATCTACAGAAGCTGAATATATAGCTGCTTATGATGCATCTAAAGAGGTTGTATGGATTCAAAAATTCATTTATAGGCTTGACATTGTTCCCACAGTTGAAGAACCCATAAATATGTATTGTGATAATACGAGGGCCATTATTATAGCTAGTGAAAATGGAATCACCAAGGGTGCTAGACATTACCGCGCGAAAGTTCATTATCTTCGAGAAACCATTGAAATGGGTGACGTGAAGATATTAAAAGTTCACACATATGACAATCTAGCTGATCCATTTACGAATTCTTTAGCATATCCCAAGCATTCTAAATTGACTAGGGGTATTTGTTTGATACCAGCTAGTAGTCTCATGTAAATCTGTGTGTAATTAGTATTTGGATAATTTGGAATTGTAAGACAATTTTACTTTCTGATTAATAAAGATACAAGGTATTTGTTGTTTTATTCATATAATCTGTTATTCCATATTTGCATGTTTATTCCATGAAATGATTTTATCATTCTAAATATGTCAATTGTTAGTTAACAATATGG
Source organism: Chrysanthemum lavandulifolium (assembly GCA_022545495.1). NCBI lineage: Eukaryota > Viridiplantae > Streptophyta > Magnoliopsida > Asterales > Asteraceae > Chrysanthemum > Chrysanthemum lavandulifolium. The sequence continues at coordinate 138,418,507 of CM040238.1, forward strand.
GAATATTGTTACGCAAGGCAAATGTGAGTGTTGGTTATATTCTATGAGAATGTGGATTGTTCCCACCAAACTCATGCGTATTCACAAGGGATGCATATTGGATACTCCAACTTTTAAACATTTACCTTTGGATCCTTGTCATGAGTAAAATATTGAAATGGTTTGTTAAGTCATCATGAGACTTGAGATACAAGCAAGTTCTGTTATGTGTGGATATCACTTTTATAATTATATGCCAAACGCTATCCTGAAGAAGATAGTTATAAAAGCTATTTTTTTGGAGTGATGTGAAGCAGCATCCACAACACTTGTAGTCAATAAAGGATTTGTTACTCCACTTGATATGTGCAGAAAGATACCATGAGCCCTCTCCAAAGTTAATCAGATAACTATCTGGCCAAACCAAAAGGGTAATGCAATATGATTCTTGATTACATTTGGTATATCTGAATTAAATTCTATAACGGGAATCTAAATGGTTAAACTATATGGATAGACTTAGGATCCATATCCATGGTTTAATGGTATCTATAATAAAGGATGATAAAAGCAAGACACAAATGACCATGCTACTGAGAATAATTTATGAAGCTATGTCTCAGAAACCTTTAGTTAAATAGCGAGTGAGAGCATTACTAGACGTTTTCGTCATTGGTATTTGTGCCATCTGCTACTCCAACTCCCAAGTGGGAGCTGTTTGAATGTGTGAGTCGGATTAGCCGATACGACTAGAGGTGTGTGAGCCTATTGGGGGCACACACGATAAAACATTAGAATACATTTATTTACTATTCACGTTAAGCTCAAAATGACCCAGTTTGGACACAATGAGAGCTAGACAAGATATTGTCTTAACCTAATACCTATGACCGGTTTCATGGAGGGTATATGGGAAGGAATATTCTTTCTAGGGTCTTAAGGAAGTGATAAGGGTTGGGAGAGTAGAGATGGGATGTGTTTAGGAGTTGTATTTGATAAGGTTTATGACTTGAACCTTATCAAGTGCTAGGGTTAAGAGGCTATATATACACCCTCATAACTCACCTCCTTGCTCTCGACACATAGTAGAAATACACATAGAACTCTCCATCTTTATTCAGCCAATTCGAAACCCTAAACTCGATCTAGGGTTTTGTTTTTTTTGGTTTTTACTTCGAGCCTATCGCTTGCATCTTTGATCCAAGAAGTGTTTGATAGGTTTTTTAGTTTGTGTTTAGATCATTATTAGTTGCTGCAAAGTTTCTGATTTGAAGCAGAAACATCAAGTCCCTGTTTGCATTGTTCTCAGGTAGAAAGGCAGAAACATATATGGGTCACTTTATCCGATCTCGGAAAGAAACGGATCTGGTTCTTGGGCAACTTCTTGATCTCGGACAGAAGCAGTTTTTTTGGCAGATTTGGTATTTGATCCGGTCTTGAGCTATAACAATTGTTGTTGGGTATACGTGATACACGGCTAGCACTCCCGGGTGTATTCGGTTGACGTGTTTGTGTGAGCAACCGTAGAGGTGGTATTTTAACCACTACTAGTTTCTTGTTTATTTGCGGGTGACTACAAGGGTTAGTTTTCTTGTTCTCTTTTATATCATTTTATTTATTATACGTGTTAATTGTAATTACTTAAACTAGATCCATTATCCAATGCGTACTCATAGAGTTAATGGTTAACATGTTCTTTAATCCCAAGGGGTCACTTTTTCAAAATAAAAAACCCCATTCAACCCTACCGGATAATACCCCTAGCTGCAATTATGTATTTGTCATTACTAAATGCTTTTGCTCAGGGTAGGATAGAAGAAATTAATATAATTGTTCTCTATGATGCTCGAGAAGGAATCGCTTAACCATCATATGTACTTTGTAATTTTCTTCTTCAAAGTAAGATATTAAATTTTACGTCATTTGGTGCTCTTATACATTTTTTGATGATTTTAAATGTTTTAATATGTAGGTATCGTAGGAATGGCTTAGGTTCCCCAGTGGGGTCAGATATGATCACACTTGTGTCGAAAAGGTACTGAACATCCTTGAAGAAGACGATTACCATGAAGTCTGAGCTCTAGAACATCTGGCATAAAACACATAGAATTGTATGACTTAAAAGGGATCAAGCTGTAAAGGACACTTACACTTAACTACTCTAAGCAGTTATTTCAGATATACCAGAACAAAAAATGTCCTTCACTAGAACAAAGAAGATCTTTAAGATACATGAAAACAACACGTACAACAAGCAACATCATGTATATGAATAAAATGCGAGTGAACAACACGTTTTGCAACCAACAATGTAGCGAAAGGATTAACTCGAAACCCGATTATAGGATGTATACAATTATTATATGTACGTGATAAATGTAGCAAAAATGAGTTTTGACGGTGTGTCAAATAAAAATAAGTACTCTTTAGTGACACTGTCTGTCTTGCAACACCAAGTTGTCTTTGTATATGATTTTGGAATTGATGTCCTTTTAGACATCAATCGTTTTATTACAAAAGCAATTATTTATTAAACTTTATAAGTTGCATATCACTTTACCGCTTACTTCTAAGCATCGACTTAATCTTAAATTTTTTAACTAAATCTTTCTCAACCGTACAATTAAAAGCATAGAAACGCTTGCCCCGCGACATTAAGGTTTATTAGATAACTAATGGCATGGCCTTTGGCATATGAATAACAACTACTACATGTATAATAATCGCTAAAAAACTGTTTTCATATAAAAAATTACAATTCCTTCGTTAAAAAAAATGACATTTCTAGTGCGTGCAATAGTATCATATACAGACGCTTCGTCGCAACGTACGAGTTGAAATTCTCATTTAATGCACAATATATACAGTAAAACCTCTATTTTAACTACATTATAATGCATTTAGGCCATTCCTAAAAAGAAAGTTTTAAAAAAATAACTTTCACACTTACTATAAGAGGAAGGCTTAAATCTCAATACATCCCATTATTCAAAATTAAATGCAGATGTTTCCACTAAATTAAATACAGTTTTCAAATCATTTACAATCCATTGTATTAAAAACGCGTAACCGCTAAAAATCATTATTATCAGTAATGATTATTAAAAACATATAACCGCATCCACTATATAAATACACACAAACCATTTCATATCTCTCTCACACACATCTAAAACATCAACAATAAAGCCGAGTGTACCCGCCGCCATAAAATTTAGTCACACGGTACCCGCCGCCGCATTGCGCGGGTACCCTGCTAGTAAATTAATAGTGTTGAGACCGGGATATTTTATTAATTTAAAGTGATATTATTAAATCGATAAATTAATAATTTATTAATTTAAAGAAGTTTTACGTATGACTATTAAATTTTCAAGCCTAATATATTAGTGAATTCTGATGTATCTTCATTAGAGGCGAAATAAATTTGAAAAATAAGTTCAATTAATATTTTATGAATTAATATTCACACTTTATGAAAATAAAATTAACACTTTTTGTCATAATCTAGAAGGCGACCGCACCATTTCTTTATTGCAATAAGGAGATTTTAAGATAAACTAAATATAGATTTGAAGTTCAACAAAAAACAAGTATTATAGATTCGTTTTTTACTAAACAATCTTGGGATTTTAAGATATCTCTCTCACACACACATATACATATGTATGAAATTTTTTAATTATTAATTTATAGTTTAGTTGGACTAATATATATCTGTTGAGGTTTCAAAAAAATTATTATCTTATTATTTTATCGATTGGGGTCCAATTTGTCTTGGTCCCAAGTTGGGACTGAACAAATTATTAATTTTATCGAGGTTATTAATTTATCAAGTATTAGTTTATAGAGGTTTTATATTTATCATTTCAACTACATCTATACTACTTATAATAGAGGAATGAATCTCTCTGCTCATAGTCTTAAAATTAAGACTTACAAAATACAAAGCCTATTGTACAATACATAGTGCACTATTAATGATCTTTCTCATCAATCTTAATTTTAAGACTTACAAGTCTTAAAGCTTAATGTACAAAATACAAAGCACTATTAATGTGGTCAAGATATTTAATGTAGTTAATTAATTAACTGGTCAATAAATCTGATTAATGCAGGTTATTAAAACATCTCTTACACAAGAAATACAAATTATCAAACATATTGTACAACTAACTTAAACATAATTCACGCATTAAAATGTCACTAATACAAATAATAAAGAACGTTATAAATATTCAAGTTCGAGGCAAGCAACAGTCCAAATGGTGAGCGAACAGACACGATCCAACAGGACGAGCTAAACGGAATTCTTGAAATCAGTAAATTTATTATCAAAAGAACATAATAAACTAAAATACATGATTCAGGAAAATTTTATTTGAGGTATCCGCCGCAATGCCGGGGAACCCGCGTTAAATGTCACTAATACAAATCTAAAGCACATTATCTGGATATTCAAGCCCGAATGGTCAACGGGCAAAATGTGCTTAAGCCCGAATGCGGGGTAAACAGACTCGAGCCGAGCGGACATGGGCCAAATAGGCACGAGCGGGCTAAACGAAATTCTTGATATCCGTAAATTTATTGTCAAAAAGAACATAATAAACTAAAATACATTATTCACCGGAAAAATTTATTTAAAGGTACCCGCTGCTAGTGTATAACAGTAGAATAAGCTAGAAATTAATCATTAGAAGAAAATAAATGTTTCAACTAAATGTTTTCACTGTTTTCATTTTCAGTTGAATTATCGTATGTTATAATGTTTTTCAATTACATTTTGATTATTTTACGTTATATGCATAAATGTTACACGAAAACTTAACCTAACTATCTCAACTTAATTATTTGCTGATGTGAAATCATGTCGCTACGCACAGATATTCTTATAGTAAAAACAATATATTAATGATAGACACGAATTTCATAAAATAAGTGAATAAGAATATAATCCGGTACTTAGAGAATAAAACATAAAACATTTTTCAAAAATCACTATCCCTTTAATTATATTTTTTTTGATGCGAACTTTCCAACTTGGTTTCTACCACCCTTCAAATCAGTACTAATACCACATCAATGGGGTATGTTGTTTTAAGCAAGATGCTGTTGCGCTGATGTATGGCTCTCGATGTCATGAGGAAACCATACCGCCTCCATGTGATAATTTCAGTAATAACCATCTGTCTAAACGAATAAAGTTATGCCAAACTATTATTACGTTTTTATAAGAAAAGAAAAGTAACCATTATACTCGTATTACTAAATTATTGTAACGTAATATTTGTACTAAACATATAAAAAGAAATGTTATTTTGCTACAATATTCTCTAAAATAAAGGATATATTACATTCACGTAATACAATAACCTTACTTTGGTTGTCTTGTTTCTTTTTTGTGAACAGATTGAAATATTAATTAGGTACACGAATAATCCCGAAATTAATAAAGAAAGAAAAAGACAAGAAATACATATAATCCCGCTTTTATTGGGTAGACGTTTCTATCAACAAAATAAAAAGAGAGCATTATGTATGAACAAAGTACAAACACCATCCCTACACTTTTGTAACATAGAGCAAAAACCACCCTCTTATTATGATATACTTGACATAAGCTTCTTAAAATATTGCACGATTCACAAATTAGTGAAAGTCTTATGATACGTTCGATTTTAGTTGTTTGTGTTACTATATTCAGATAACAGAATACACATATTGTCTAGACCTAACATCAAATTTGGTTCGTCGCCCTTTCATTTGACTATGCCGTTTTCTCTGTTACTATGCTAGAACCAAAAAACAAATAATATAAAGTTTCGTAACAATGGTTAACATGTGTTTTCAATTTCACATGTCGATTACTCATATTTCAATATATCTTCCCACATAGCTCCTTACTAAACTTAGTGACAAGTTGCAATATATTTTCATCAATTTTATAAATCATACATTAATCGGCGTTAAACATTCAATAAAACAGTTTAGCTTAATCTGATAGACTTTTTCTCAATACCTATTTTGTGGACAATGATATAAAACTTTAAGGACAATAGATTTTGTTTTATACGATACTTTAAAAGTGAAAGTTAAATCAACTTCGGATTAATTAAACAAAAACTCTAACTTGAACATAATGTATAAATAATTAGGTCATACCTGTAAACCTACATATATACATTTCTGTGTTATATCAAGTCATGTCATGAACTACCAGCTACCCTAACCACAATGACATGAGAAAAACAAAAAGAAAAGGGTCTCAAATGTTAACATCAAAAGTAAAGTCCTTAAAGTAGTCATATAACCAAACAAATCACCATATATGTAAATTTCACTCCATTGTAATAATTTATTTCAGTTGAAGAAGAGGGAGAGAGAGAAGAAAAATAAAAAGCATAGGAAATGGCGAAGAGGCAAACAAATAAAAAGCACAAGTAGAAGAAGAAGAAGAAGAAGAAGAAGAAGAAATAAGTTAAATAATAAGCTCTTATTCATCATCATCTTCACAAAAACCATCCCATCTTTCATTCCTAGATCTGAAACCAACATCCCGGTAAGTTTTCCACTTTTTTCGGGCCAAAAACTGCTTTTTTTATGAACTTCACTAAACTCACCGATCTTTGGTTTTTTGAGGACCCTTTTGGAAGCTGTTTCCATTTATGTATGTCCGTACACACACTTAAATATAAAAATGTGTTTTTTTTGTTTTCTGAACAGTTTTTCAGTTCTTGAAACATTTTTTTGGTATGTATTTTTATTAGGGATATGTTTTTTGGTTGATTGGTTGAGGAATGTTATTTTGGTGTTTTTTTATTTGGCTGAAAAATGGCATTGATGAAAGCATGTTTTTGATGTTTGTTGTTGGTTATGGAATGTAAAAGGTACAAGTTGGTAAGCATGTGGTACAACACCTTGATGCATGATTTTTAGGGGTTTTGGTTAAAAAATTGTATTTCAAGAAATGGGTATTTGGGGTTTCTGTTAAATTACTGATTAATTTTAGTGTGAATAAAGATTGAAGCTTTTGTATTGATTTTGTCTTTGTATCAATTTTCTTGAATTCTAATGCATCATTTTCTTGACCAAGAATATATTGTTTTGATTCACTAAAGCCAATAGAGTGAAGTTTGCTACTTTATTAGTAATTTGTTTATGAGCAAATTTTTGTTACTTTTTTCAAAACCCTTGTACTTGTATGCCAACCTTTCTTGACCAAAATTTAGGGGTTTAAAAGACACATTTCTCATTTATTTTAATAAAAATTTATGAAAATAAGAACCATACCATTGAAATTTGCGACATAATTTTTTTTTTCCTATGGGAAATCATGGTAATATTGACTTTGACTTTGTGTCAACTTTCTTCAACACTCCTTGTTTTATGCCATGCTTTCTTGATTATTAATAAGAAAAAGCTATGGATTCAAAAGATTACATTTTGATTTATTTTATGCAAATTTAAGAAAATAAGAGCCACCTAAATACAATATGCCACATATTTATTTTGTTTTTATGGAAATTTAGATAGTTTGTTTGGTGATCAATCATACTATTCTAAAAACCAATAAATATTTGTCTATATTATCTTTCAAGTGCATATTATCATCTACCAGTGGCCCCAACATATTTTTTCTATTTATGTACTAGGGGTTTTGGTCTTGCATATTGTCTACATCTTCAGTTTTTCATATTATATATTTGTTATCACTCAGCTACTTTTACATTTGACCTTTTCCTCAATTAGTTTAGTATTGATCTTTAATGAGTAATATCTATCAGTAACTGTTTTTATTATATGCATAAATGTCTAAATGAGTAAATGTAGTAATGTACTATTGAAGTCAATAATGTTGGTATATAGTTGTAAGATTTTTACTTTAGGTAAGTTTGATTGTTTTGATGAGAAAGGAAGTTTGTGGATGTGTGTTTTGGTGTCTTTTAATATGACTTGAAGCGTGGAATTAGTTTGTGTTTTGGTATTTGTTTCGGAAGTGATTATTGGATTTTTGCGTTTTAAGTAACAAAACTTTTCTGGTCTTTGGGTGTAGTGAAACACGAAAAAAATGGATTATTTGATTGTCAAAGATTCAAATGCTACATCCTGCAACACGTTTTCTTAGCGTTTATTAATGGTTATGATTATTCATATCACATAATCACTTTTAGAAAGCAACTTGGCATAAATAATATTATCTTTTTGATCCTTAACGTTTACATCAAATCACAGTTATATTAGTTTGAACTCACTTGTAACCCCATCAGATAACGTAGATCTTGTTTTTTTGGTTTTTCATATGGAGTTCTATTTCTGAATGTGTGTTTTTTTTTTGTTTTGCAGATCCAAAGCATGGGCTAGTTATTATATAAAACCGTTAATCTATAAATTATTTTTAATTAGTAAGTTGGCCATTTAACACAAACATGAGCCAGTTGAGTGTTGAAACTGGAGATACTTCTGCTACTTTGCTTGAACATGCTGCTAATAATGACATTGAAGGGTTTACACTATTAATTGAATCCGACCCTTCTTTGATCGATGAAGTTGGATTATGGTATGGCCGCCAAAAGGGGTCGAAACAAATGGTTCTTGAGCACAGAACTCCGTTAATGGTTGCAGCCATGTATGGAAGCATTGATGTTTTGAAGCTAATTCTTTCAAAATCAAAAGATAACATTAATCGTTTATGTGGTGTTGATAAAACCACTGCACTTCATTGTGCTGCTTCTAGTGGGTCTTTAGATGTTGTCGAGGTTGTTAAAATGCTGTTAGATGCTGGTGCTGATCCAAATTTGATTGATGTTAATGGGGATCGCCCCGTGGATGTAGTTGTGGTTTCACCGAAGTTCCCTGATATGAAAAAGACCCTCAAAGAGCTTCTTGGACCTGGTGTTGAAGTACCCGTTTTAAATCCAGATTTTGGAGCCGATGGTGAAATGCCCGCTTTAAATTCAGATCATGGAGTTGATGGTGAAATGCCCCTTTTAAATTCAGATGCTGATGGTGAAATACCTGTTATGGATCCGGATCTGAACCCGCCATCTCCTGAAAATGGCTCTCCTGAAAACGGATCCCCGGGTTCTCCAAGAAACCTGACTTTTAATGATACCAAGAGAGAGTACCCTGTTGACCCGTCATTACCTGACATCAAGAATAGTATCTACTCAACTGACGAGTTCAGGATGTACTCCTTTAAGGTTCGACCGTGTTCTCGTGCTTACTCTCATGATTGGACTGAATGCCCGTTTGTTCATCCAGGAGAGAATGCGCGTAGACGTGATCCTAGAAAGTACCATTACAGCTGTGTCCCGTGTCCTGACTTCAGAAAAGGAACGTGTAGAAGAGGTGACATGTGTGAATACGCTCACGGGGTTTTTGAGTGTTGGCTACATCCTGCTCAATACAGGACTCGTCTTTGTAAAGACGGGACCAGCTGCAATAGACGTGTGTGTTTCTTTGCTCACACACAAGAAGAGCTTCGCCCATTATTTGTGTCTACAGGGTCAGCTGTTCCTTCACCTCGGTCAACTGCGTCTGGTCCAACTGCGTTGGACTTTGCTGCAGCCATGAGTATGATGTCGGGCGCAGGGCCCGGGGGAATTTCATCTTTTACACCACCCATGTCCCCATCTGGTAATGGTATGTCGAGTATGAATTGGGCTCAACCGAATGTCCCATCTTTACATTTACCAGGAAGCAGTCTTCAATCGAGTCGTTTAAGATCGTCTCTTAATGCTCGAGACATGCCATCTGATCAAGAGTTAAATCTTCAGCTTTTAAACGAGCTGTCAAGGCAACAAAGATCAATTTTAACCCCAACAAAACTTGACGACATTTTTGCAGCTGAGAGTTCGTCTCCTCGGTTTTCTGACCAGTCTGTTTTTTCACCAAGACACAATGTTTGGTATTTAATCAGTTTCAGCAACAGCAGAGTATGTTGTCACCAATCAACACAAACTTTTCACCAAAAAGCGGGCCTTTTTCTGTTCAGTCTCCAGGAAGGATGTCACCTAGAAGTGTCGACCCTATTTCTCCAATGAGCTCTCGGGTTTCTATGTTGGCACGTGAAAACCAACAACAGTTCAGGAGTTTAAGCTCACGTGAACTTGGATCAAGATCTGGGTCCATTATGGGTGGTGCAGGTGAGGGTGTTGACCCTTGGTCTCAATGGGGTCCTGGTAATGAGAAAGCTGATTGGGGAGTTAATCCTGATGAATTTGGTAAGCTTAGGAGGTCATCGTCATTTGAGATTAATGGTGGGAATAATGGGGAAGAGCCTGATCTGTCGTGGGTTCAATCACTTGTGAAAGAAACACCACACGAGATGAAGGAAAAGGTGGGAGCTTATGGCGGTGGGTCATCTTCTGTTGGTGATGTTGGTGGTGAAGGTTCAAACACACAGATTGAACAAGTTGACCAGTCTGCATTGAGCGCGTGGATTGAGCAAATGCAGCTTGATCAGCTTGTCGCTCAGTAGAATTGAATTCTTGGAAGGAGGTAAATAACAAAGATCCGATTTTCGGTTTTCCGTTTTGATTTTTGGGCATGGCGTTGGCAACAAAGGAGGAAGATGCAAGTTTCTTCTCCCCAAGAAACTTGATTATTTTTAATTTAATTATTATTATTATTATAAAAGCGAAATTAGAAACTTTAGAAGAAGAAGAAAAATCACCAATATTGATTTATATTATTAATTAACAGTAAAACTCCCCCCTTTATCCTTTTTCTTGAGAAATGCATTTGCAAGGTCATGTAATCATGTCTAATAAGTGCAGATCTCAAGTGTTTTGGTCTTTTTAGAGATTAAAAGGTGGAGGTGAGGATCATGATAACTGATGTAGCAATGATTTCAATTAATATTATCCTTTTCAATTTTCATAAACATTTTATTTTTCTTGTATTGGATTTTGGATCTAGTGATGTTTATATTAATATTGTCACAAGTTTGTTTCTGAGTGAGTGTTTATTCTGATTTTACGCGTATAGGATGACCGAGTCATTGATTGTTATCGTAGGACCAATTTTTGGCTATAATTCCAAGTGTTTAGCTTGATTGGTATTCGGTTTGTTCACAAATAGTCGAGGGTCAAAACTATTTGGTTTTGTTACCCTTGTGCATTGCTATATGGGGCGTAATCGTACTATCTTCAATCCAACAGATCTTATCAGAACTTCACATTTAATGGTGTTCGGGCCTAGTACAACTCCTAGCTAGGAATTATGAGTTTGAATATGCAACAATTCATCTGTGACTGTCAGTAAGAAGTTGAAGAAATCCACTAGTATAAGATATGTCATCATCATTAGCTTTAATCATATGATTTTCTATAGGTTGATACCTCAGATGTAAAAGGTTCAAATGTGTTCTACTTAAGGATTTTTAGATCATGGACTTTAGATTTCAAGCTGATCCAAGATTTATGTTACAATTGTGGCCATAATTATTTTGATATATTTAATATTGTAGGATTATGGTGTAATTAGTGGGTTCTTAACTCAAGACAAAAGAACATGTGATGTGGGATTTTCAAATCTGTTAAAGTTAGATTGGGATGGTGAGTTGTGGGATTATGTGGATTGGGAAACTGCCATTTGTTCTGATTCTATTCTATGACACAAAGTTTTCATCTTTATAATTTTGTAATTATATCTTTGTAATAAAAATATGTGGAGATAGGATGAGATGCTTAGTGGAACAACCATTTTTATTGCCAAGGAATAATGAATCTTGGTACTTTGCAAGAGATAGAGATGAGATCTGGCTTTGGGCAAATGCCCGCTATTCTTTAAAAAGGTCTATTTTATTCTCATATAGTTGGATTTGGATGATTAATTCTTGAAAAAGATATAATATCGTGCAAGTTTTTGCTTTAGTCAAAACATGTTCTTATTATTTGATTTGAAATGTCGGGGTAAAATCATTTAAAAAAGAAAAGAAAACAAAACCCCTCATTACTTTAGTAGCTTGGAGTTTTTGGACTTTGTTTTGTCTCAAATACAATGTCATATAGGTAATAGGAAGTGATATTTACATCATTTTTTATTATGCACGTTACAATGTTACATTATTAATGCACATATTACAACATGTTATATGCATAATTGTGGTGTGTGCATAAAAAAAATATGTAAGTATCATTCCTTTATAATACTTGAATAGTTAGAGGGAATGGTATGGTCACTTTCATAGCTCGCAATTTATACGTGGTTAGCTAAGACCACACAAATTTCATTTTTTTATGCATTTTCTCTTATTTTAAATGAGTTTTGTGTTTTAGTTTATGTTTTTATTGTGTGCTTATTTTTTTGTGTATTGTGTTTTAAAACATGACATGTTTTCAGTCACTACCTCAATTTTAGTAGTCTAATACCTAAAACAAAAGGTAAATACAAATCTCTGCTTTGAAAACAACTTTTGTCCTTCAATTTGTTGTCATCCTTAATTCTTGTCCTTGATTCTTCTCATGGTTCAATGGGAGTATCGACTTCGTTTCATGGTGATTTTGTCGTATGCCTAATCTCAGGCCCGATGGTAGTGGAATCGAAGGTTTGTGTTTTAATGATACAAACATCAAATGGTTGTGGGTTAAATATTCTAATAAATTTGTAATCTTTTCCGATTTAAGTGTGTCAAACGTCCGACAAAAAATTCATAAGCCATAAAAAAAATGATTTCTCTTATAATTTATCAACCTCTCGTGTAACTTCATCGGATTTTCGTGATCCGAGGATGATTTTGTAGTTGGTAATTTTTTCATCATTATTGGCAGGAAAAAGAAAAATTAATTTTTTCTATAATACATTTTTTTCGTTTTATTTAAATAAAATGATATTTCATTGATAATCTTCGGTTTTTAGTTTCCACTTCCACTAAATCTCCATCGATCTACAACTCGATCTTCACTTCAACAACTTACCACCCTTTATATGGTAAGAATGCTTGCTTAACACAGCTACGACAGAATATACAAATTTATCCACTCAACACATATTCATAAAATGTGACAAACAAGACCATGCAACCTCTTGTAGAAAAGCTGTAAACTAATAACATTTACCAAAATTTTGTATAATAGAAACTATTATCATTTGATTAATGGCCTAATATGTTAGTATCGAATGCTTGTTGAATCTTTGTATAGTGAAAGCTTATATAATCTTGTCTTTTCATGTAAAAACGAATGGATAAGTTGATTCGTTCACACTTGTCTTTCAAGGATAAATCGAATCATAAAAATGCCGTTAGAATACTAAAAGTAAGATCGAGTGATCTTTGAGGAGTTTTCAAGGTTGATAAATTCGTTGTTAAAATATAGAGTTGAGAAAACTAAAAACGAACCACGCAAAACATGAGTAAAAAGAATATGATCCACTAAGAATATATGCTAAAATCCACGCACAAAATCCCTTCTTAATTAAGTAAAATTCTCATGGTAGGACTATTATTTCGGTTAAATATATTTTCTATCGACAACTGATAAAAAGTAAAATAATTAATGGATACGTCGTAAGGCACATACAAATGCTTTTATAATATAAAGCTTGTTGCATGCTAGACATTGACATTGATTCTCGCACTTCTGAAAGTTACATGTAAAAAAAATCGACATCAAACATAAGTTGTTATATTTTAGTAATAAATTGTCATTCAATTGAACTGAGCAATAGAGGCATGGACCATGATCCTGAAAATGAGCGATTTCTAGTTTTTTTTTACCTCAGAAAGAACAATATGGGTTCCTTCAAAATAATATCTAGCAACTAAAAGGGACTTACTGGTAATGTGTTCTCAAAATCTAGATGAGACTAGGGTTGGAGCCCCGTTGGTGCATATCTTGAAATGGTTAAAAAAAAAAAAAAAAAAAACTCCACAAACGGTCACGTGAATACTGATTAAACCGCGTACATCAAAGCAAAATAAGTTTGACATATTCGCGCTACCTGAACAAAATATTGTTCTCCATTTACATGTTTTTAAAAGAATAGCTAGCCTCTTAAGGTTCAAAAAATATTAATTTACATAGATATGGTAAAAATCTTTGATCAATTTGCGAATATAAACTGTTTGACTATTTCATGCAAAAAAAAATTACATTCCAAAAACTTCACTAAATTGTAGGTATAGTAATTTAAATATAACTCATAGTTAAGAATTCATTTATTTACCGAGTTTTTTTCTTTTAAAATAGTTGTCAATTAGGAAAAGCATAATGATTTGCTTCTTTGAATGCTTGTTTTTTAATCTAAAAGTTATAGTATAAAGAAGAATCTTCCAAAATTGATAAGAGTCATGATATGCTAATGCAAGAACATTATTAGGTCCAAATATTATTGCAACCAAAAGGAAAAGAAAGTTATTATATATTGAGGCATGATAATAATGGTACTACATACTTGGAGATAACTGAATGGAGCTACTCGAATTTATGGCTTTATGATTTGATAGTGAACATGTCCCGCATGAAAGGTAGGCCATATGAATGCGACTAAATAACATCTTTTCTCAATTGTCGACATCTCAAAATCAAAGTTCATTTAATTAATTGATCATCATTCATCAAAGAATATCTAGTAAATCGATGTACATGTAGTTACTTGAACCTGTAGTTTAAAAAGTCAAAGCAAATGACATATATCATGAATACTGGACCAGTAATCGTGTATGATCACGGTTTATAGCGATGAAAGGTTATATTTGTGAACTTGCGGTTTTAGTATGACTGTTAATGCAACACTTAAAGGTTCAATAGTAATCATTGCGAAATAAAAAGGTTTATGGGTTGGATGCGAAAAATGATAAAGTCTGAGTATCATTTTTTTAAGCATTAGTTTAGCGGTAAATGCTATACTTTTAAAAAAAAAATTAAGGATACATTAGTAATTTGGCATTTCTTATTTATGTGCAGTAGTTTTTAAATAGATACATTTTCTCCTTTTATGTAGTATAAATATAGATATAGAAGATTTACTTAGATATAATCAAAGACCCGGAATAATTGTTAATAGACTTATTTTGTATCACTTTGTTTTTATTTTACTAAACAAAAATGTTATTTATATGAAGATACAGAAAAGCTCATCTATCATGACTCCATGAGTAAAGATGAGGGTACAAAATTGTGGCATCGAGATGCCATGTAATACATTTTTGATTATATCTCGGACAACCAGATAACAAAAAAAAAATTGTGTGATTTTCTTTGTGTTTAGATTATAACCGATAGTATTGAATTATATCAAGACACACATATATGTACGTTAGATGACCAAGTTATTTTACTCAACCATAATCTTAAGCATTTACATAATGAAAAATGATTTGTACACTTTAAACTTTGATTGACACATTCCAGCTTTGATTGACGCATTCCATTCTTTGCATACATAATAGACCCATCATCAAATAAAATATGATACACCCTTTCGTTTACTATTGTCATTTTGGAAAGGGTTAATATATAAAAAAGTTACTAAACTTTTAAAAAATTTGTCACAAGTCACTAATGTTTATCTTACGTCAATATGAGTTCTTATCTTGGGTTTTCACGTATATTCTTAAACCTTTTTATATGTGTCACCCAATACTATACGTGGAAGAACCGGTTGTAGCGTATATGTTACTAGCCTATCTGAACAAGTCACTAAACTGCGAAAAAATTGTCCTAAGTCGCTAACGTTTCATTTACGTAAATCTAAGGTCTCAACTACACGAGTTTCGTCCGTTTTCATCACCTTTTACGGTTTTCGTCCGTTTTCTTACGTTTTCGTCAATTTTAGTCCGTTTTATATGGTTTTGTACATTCTTTATCGTTTTATTCGTTTTCATACGTTTTATTCGTTTTCATCCGTTTTATACACTTTCATACGTTTTTATCGTTTCGTCCGTTTTGTCCATTTTTCGTCCGTTTTATCGTTTTATGTTTTCATCCGTTTTATCGTTTTGTCCGTTTTATATCGTTTTGTACATTTTTTATCGTTTTATTCGTTTTCATACGTTTTTATACGTTTTAAATGCTTTTTACGTTTTCGTCAATTTTTCTTATGTTTTGCCCGATTTTCTATGTTTCATTCGTTTCGTCCCTTTTTATGTTTGAAAACATAAGAAAATAGGCGGCGTAAGAAAATTGGACGAAAACGTAAGAAAACGGAGACAACATATAAACGGATAAAAGGTATGAAATGTATAAAGCGGATAACGAATAAAACTTATAAAATTGTTTAAAGCGATAAAAGCGATAAACGGACAAAACGTATAAAAACGTGAAGTTTAATACCTTAGATGGCGGGAATGAAACATTAGTGACTTAGGACAAATTTTTCGAAAGTTTAGTCGCTTAGATGACAAGTGCCACAACTCGGTGTGTATACACGTCGTGAGACAACCGGTAACAATAGGTTGTCTCACTATTGGTATCCAAGATAACCGGTTACGTGAAGTATAAGAACAGATGACGAAGATAAGCATTAGTGACTTAGGACAAATTTTTTTGAAAGTTTAGTAACTTTTTTGTATATTAACCTTTTTGAAAAACAAAAAGAGAAAATAATATCTTTTCTCAATTGTCGACATCTTAAAATCAGAGTTTAAATATAAATATTGATCATCATTCATCAAACAGAGGAATGATAATGAGTATAACAAGCCTAATGCGGCTATGCCTAGTAAATCGATGTATATATTTACTTGAATTTGTAGTCTAGAAAGTCAAAGCAAATAACATATAGTCATATACCATGTATACAAGTGTGTCAAAAGAGTAACTGCGTAGGCGACGGTGTATAGCGATTAATAATTATATTATCAATTTACGGTTTTAGTGTGACCTTTAATGCAACACTTACAAGTTCAATTGCAGTCATTGCGTGAAAAGAAAATTTTATGAGTTTGATGCAAAAAATTATGAAAGTTTAAAGACTTTTTCTTAAGTATTAGTAATACTTAAGTGGTAAATGCTATTACCTTATTTTAATTGAAGATATATTAGTAATTTAACATTTCTCATTTTAAGAGTTTTTAAATAAATACATTTATTTATTTATTTGTAACATAGATAATTAGATATAGATATAAAATAGAGTAAAGTCCAAAAAACATCCATGTGGTTTGCCCTGTGTCTCAGTTTACATCCTTAAACTTTTTTTTGGAACAATTACATCCCTCCGTTAGTAAAGTTGGCAAAAAATCATCCCTAAGGACGAATGCTGCAAAGAAGTCCCGTTAAGTCCCAGCGTGCTAGTCGCGTGAGGGTATTTTATCCTATGGGTAAATCCACCCACCAACCCACTCCAACTCATCATTATCATCACCACTTTCACACACTTCTCTCTCCTTCTCCACCCTAGCCGCCGGAAAAGGACGCCGCCACCACCACACCGTCGGCCTCCACCACACACCACCCGCCTCAAAAGACTCCCACATCATTTCCTTCCTATCCACAACATCACGCGCCACGAAACCCTCCCACTCTCGCTGGTTCTCACGCGCCACGAAACCCTCGGCTCTCTCGCGTTCACTCGCGCCACAGAAACCCTCCCACTCTCTCGCCGTTCACTCACGCGCCACCTAACCACCACCCTATCACCACCACCAGTTTCTATTTGTGACAAAGATAAAGGTAGGGTTAAAACCCACGGGTTTAGCTCGTTATTTTGGTAACTCGTGGTATGAGTCACGAGTTGACTCATTTGATGTCGGGTTTAGTTAGAAAAACATGGGAAACGCATTTTTAATAATAAAAAGTGGTCAAACTTGTTGGTATCCGTGTGTTTTTGGTCTCGTGTTGCGTGTCGTGTGTCGCGTCAGTCAAGCCGAGAGCCTAGGCTCTCGGTGAGGACTCATGGTGTGCTTGTCATGATTCTTGTTATTATTGTTGTTCGTGTTTATGTTTGTTTCGGGTTTTGGATGAAACCCTAGGTGTTGGAGGATTGAAATGGTTTGGTTATGGTTGTTCTCGAGTGGGAAAACCCTCGTAAGGGTATGGGGGATTATATCTGGGAGTGAAAAATGGACAAAGTTAATCATCTCAATAATGTGATACTTTGGCGATCTTATACATTTTGCAATTTTTGTTAAAAGTTACAAAGTATAATCCCAATAATGTGATACTTTCTCACTCCCAGATATAATAGTTTGTTTTTGCCAAAGACTGTTGATAGCACGTGGATAATCTTATACATTTTGCAATTAATTGATAGCATAGTTTGTTTTTGCCAAAGACTGTTGATCCAATTTTTGTTTTTGCCAAAGACTATGATGATTGTTACAAAATGGACAAAGGGTATGGGGATTATATCCGGGAGTGAGAAAGGGATTATAACACGTGGTGGGGTGAGAAATGGACAAAAATACCCTCGCGTGACTAGCGTGGGGGACTTAACGGGACTTCTTTGCAAAGATTCGTCTTAGGGATGATTTTGTGCCAACGTTACTAACGGAGGGATGTAATTGTTCCAAAAAAGTTTAGGGATGTAAACCGAGGCAGGAAGAAACCTCGAGGATATTTTTGGACTTTACTCCATAAAATACTTACTTGGACATAATAAAAGACTCAAAATAATTGTTAATAAACCTATTTTGTCTCACTTTGTTTATTTTACTAGAGACAAAGGTTTATTTATATGACAATTACATATATACCCATTAAAACTTGCATATTTGCAAATTTTCTCAAAACATACATATATATCATTGTACATTATGTATTAAAAACTTGTATTTTGAGAAAATATGTAAATATACAAGTTTTAGTGAATGGAAAATGATTGAGAGTAATTAAAATTCGTTGTTATGGATTCCACTATCTCTTTCTTATCACATATAAATGATTTTCGTATATCGAAGATTTTAGTACAAAATTAGAAATACCAATTAGGTATGCCAATCACTACTCTGAGTGAATATATATGTAATTTTCCTTATATAAAAATACAAAAAATCTCATCTACCATGACGTACAATTGTGTTGTGGCGACAACATGCCATGTTTGTTACGGAGTATATATACATTTAGGACTTTAAATGACGTCCTTTAAAGTTCAACTTTAAAGTTGAGCCCAAGTTCAGCCCAATTTAGCATATTGTGGCATTTGGCTTTTGCGTACTTCTGGGAAATAAAAGAAAGAGTTAATTACATAAATAGTTTTTTGGTTTGTCGAAAATTACGGATCTTGTCTATGTGTTTTTTTTAAATGAGTCATGTCCTTGTGGTTTTTGATTTTTATGGATACAATCCAAATTTTAACTCGAGTCCAAATGGGCGTTAAAAAAGACCTAGCTTGACTTAGATAGACTAACGTGAGGGCTTAACCTTATAATTTAAAGTTTTCCTCTCAAAATACAAACCACAAGGACGATTTATGTAATTTACTCTTAAAAAAAATAAAAAAATAAAATAAAATAAAATAAATAAATAAAACTTTTTAAATATTTTTTAATTTTATTAAAAATTATAATAAAATTTAAAAAAAAATGTCAATTTAAATTTATTATAATATATATATTTTTAAAACTTAAAAAAATTATTTAAAAAATAAATTTTATTTTATTAAAATAATTTTTTTAAACTTTTTTTTTTTTTTTTTTTAATTTTATTACAAAATTTGTTTGTACGTTTTAATACGGTTTTGTCTGTTTTTATAAGATTTATGGACGTTTGTTTACAAATTTTTTTCGTTTTTCGATGTCATTATACGTTTTATCCTTTTTTATACGTTGTTTTCATACATTTTCTTATGGTTTTATCCGTTTTACACGTTTTTGTAAGTTTTGTAAGTTTTCATATGTTTTGTTCTTTTTCACGTGCTCTTTTATGAAGTGGTAGCGGATTGCGATAGGCTTGGTGTGAGAATGATGAGCAAGATTGCAAGATATGGCTATGGCACTCTTTGAATCGTAATAAATTGGGATTTTTTGAAGAGAAAGCCATAATTTGTGAGTTGTGTGCGCATCCATCGAATTTGCGCACAACACACAGATAAAGACATATACTCTGCTTTAGCGGTTGACATAGTTGTGCAATCCTTCTTCTTGGATGACCAACTTACTAGCTTCTCACTAAGGAATTGTATATCGCCGGATGTACTTTTTGTTGTGACTTGGCAACCTGCATGATTTGCATCTGAAAAGCCGTGAGCTCTATTTTAGAGTCCTTCGGATACTAAATTCCCATATGAATGGTCCTTTTGAGATACTGAAAGATCCGTTTAACCTCTTTGAGGTTAGTCTTAGTAGGCCTTTCCTGAAACCGAGCACATAAACAAACAACAAACATTATATCTCGTCGGCTAGCTGTTAGATACATGAGAGTACCGATCATACTTTGATATTTTTTCAGATCGGCGGTTTTCTTTTGTAAATCAGCATCTAGCTTTAGTATAGTAACCATTGGTGTACCAATGTTATCACAATTTTTCATACTGTGTTTTTTCAAAATATCCAAGGTATACTTTGACTAATTAAGGAAGATACCACGAGGGGATTGATGGACTTGTAAACTGATAAAAAATTTAATTGGTCCGATCATCGACATTTGAAATTTACTAGACATTTATTTTGCAATTTTTTGTGAAAACTTTTTAAAGTGGAGCCAAATATTATGTCATCCACGTAAATCTGTACTAGCAAAATGTCGTCGTTGTATCTTCTAATAAACAAAGTTGGGTCAACGATACCTTTGGTGAATGATTGGATAAAAGGAAATTAGAGAGTTCGTCATTAATGCCCTTGGTGCTTGTTTTAGGCCATAAAGAGCCTTCTTTAGCTTGTAGGCGCGATCAGGATGTTCTATATTTTCAAATCCTTTCAGGTGGCTTACGTACACTTCTTCTTTAAGAGTTCCATTAAAAAATGCAATCTTTACATCCATTTGGTAGACGGTGAAGGACTTATGTGCCGCATACGCCAAGAATATCCTTACTGATTCTATCCGAGCAAGTAGAACAAATGACTCTTCGAAATTAGTTCCTTCCTCTTATCTGTAACCGTTTTCCACTAGGCGAGCCTTGTTACGCATGATAGTGTTCTCTTCATCTAGTTTATTCTTCCATATCCACTTTAAACCGATGATGATTTTATTATCGGGTATGTCAACTGGTTCCATACACCCAGTATTTCAAACTGATTGATCTCTTCCTACATCGCCTCGATCCAACTGTTGTTAGCCATAGCTTCCTTAATGTTTTTCGACTCTTTTAAACTTACAGTAAGTGCATAGACGTACAAATCTGGATCAGTGACTAATTTTGTTCGTGTCATCACAGGTTTAGACGGATCACCGAGCACTTGTTTGAGTGGGTGGTCTTTAGTCCACTAGTACATTGAAGGATATCTTTGGTAGAATTTATGCATGTTGGAAGGGTCTCGATAACGAGTAGATGATTCGATGGTTTTAGTTGACGATGTGTCAAACAGATTAACGTAGATATCTTCTTCCAACACTGCATTATCTCCCTCATTTTGAGCTTGATCTTCTTGAAATGGTATGGTTTGCTCATTATCAACATTTTGTGAAGTTCTAGCAAAATCTAGAGTCTATGTTGATACGTTTGTTGTTATCGATGATGGTGCTTCGGGTTCAACGGTTGTAGATGCAGTTTGTGTCTGTTGGTCATGAGTTGTAGGTGCAGCGGAATTTGTTGTTGGATCATCACGTTGTTGATTACCAAAATACTCACCATACATTGACTCGAATAGAATATTCAAGTCACGCTCATTTGGTGTTACGATCGTTGTTGTTGAGTGAACAAGGTTAGGCACGAGTCCTGAACTGATATATTCAGAAGTCAACGGTTTTAGTGCGGGTTCTGAGGTAATTCGTTTAGAAGCCATTGCCAATATCTCATCGAAATTTATGTTCATCGTCTCCATGAAACTTTTCGTCATTCGGTTGTACACTCGATAAGCCCTCGAATTCTCAACATATCCAATGAAGATACCAATATTCCCTTTTGCCTTGAGCTTCCTTGGATCTTCTCGGTCATTCAACGGGTAACATAATGAAGACATGTGGAAACGAGACATCTAGTTTACATTTGTTAAGGAGCTTGTAAGGTGTTTTATTTTAATCTTGGATGGATAAAGGAACGGTTTTGGGTGTAACACATGGTATTAGCTGCATCTTCCCATAGAAACTGTGGTGCACTTGAGAAAATCAACAATTAATCTTGACTAATCATCGACAATTACCAAGATATACTTCTTCCCATTTATGATTTCAACTTTCATCGGGCCGCATAAATCCATGTGTAATAGGTGTAACCTTTCCTCTGAACTTGGTGTAAGTTTATGTTTGTATGTTGCACGTTTACTTTTTCCTAATTCATGTGTTTTGTTGATAACAAATATAAAGTTATCATAAGTAAAATGATAAGGATACATGTTATTTTTGTAAAGCATTTATATATATAATCATTTAACATTAATTTTTGTAATGATTCACTTATTGTAATAGTTTATTACGATGGGTAAAAACCACAACCCATGACCCATACCCATGGAGCATATCCATAACCCATGGAACTAACCCATAATCCATTGACTAGATGCATTGCATCTTCTAGATACATTGTATCTATTTGGATACCCATGGTCCAAAGTCTAGGACCCATGACCCATGACCCATAGCCCATGGATAATGAGGAGCGTCCCACGGATCCCTCAGTTTACAATGGACGGATCCCTCATGCAAGGGATCCGTGGGATCCGTGCAACAGTGGCAAGTTTTTGTCTATAAATAGAGAGCCATTTCCTCATTGTAACTTATCCCTCTTCTTACAAACGCTCTCATATATTCTTTCATTCTTCTAATCTTAGATATCTTGATCTAGATAGTAGTTCTTTTTTCTTTTGTTGTGATTCTCATATAGGACATTCTCTAAGGCGAGATCACGAGCTTCTACAAGTAATCCAAGCACGGGTCCTTGATTGATTTGCTCCTCCACAAGATTTCTGTAGCAAAGATCTTGTATTTCATATTTCACATATTTGTTGTGTTATAGTAGTGTTGGTTTTGTCCTCCGTGTTAAGGACTCGGTATTTAGCTTTGTACTGGAAAAAGTGTAAGCAACGTTGTGAAGGCTTTTCTGCCAAGTTGAAGGAGTTTGTTGACATAGTGCTTGAACTCTCGAGTATGTGACTCGGGGAGTGGAGTAGGGCAAGGAAGGTGTCCTTGTAGCCGAACCATTATAAATCGGTTGTGTCATTTCTATCATTTACTCTACTTGCTTCCTTTACTTGCATTACTTATAGATCTATACTTTCTACCCATCCATACGATTTCACATAAAATCGAATCTAAAGTTTTTGAAACTAAGTTAAAAATCGGAAAAACTATTCAACCCCCCTTCTAGTTTTCCACAATTGGCATCAAGAGCTAAGTTTACAAAAAATTTAAAGTAAATAGTATTTTAAAAACTTTTCGATCACTATGGGTTCTGAAAATTATAAATAAGGGAAATCTATGCAACGACCTCCACTACTTGAAACTAATGGTTTTATTTATTGGAAAAATAGATTTGAAACGTATGTGAAGTCAAAAGATATTGATCTTTGGTACATCATTGTTGAAGGCGATTTTGAAGCCACTACAAAAGATGAAACCGGAAATTTAGTAAACACACCTCATGATCAACTCACCGATGATCATAAGGAAAAGCTTTCCAAAAATAATGAAGCTAAAATGGTTTTATACAATGCTTTACCCAAAAAGGAATTCGAAAGAATTTCTAGGCTTAAAACCTCTAAAGAAATTTAGAATTCTTTAGTTGTAACTCATCAAGGAAATCAACAAGTTAAAAACAATAAAATAGATCTGTTTGTTCAACAAAATGAATAATTTTCAATATCGGATGAGGATATTATAGATAATTATTTTGCTAACTTTAATACTATAATTACATCATTACAAGCACTTGATGAGTCTTTCTCTAACCGTAATCATGTTAGGAGATATCTAAGGGCACTTCCATCCAAATGGAGATCTAAGGTGACGGCCATCGAAGAATCAAAAGACTTGTCAATCCTCACCCTCAATGAACTCATAGGCAATCTAAAGGTCTATGAACTTGTCCTCGCTAAAATTCCGAAGCCTCAAAAGATATGAAAGAAAAGCACAAATCTCTTGCCTTAAAAGCAAAGAAGGTCTTAAGCGATGAAGAAAACTCTTCTTCGGATAGTGATGACGAAGAATATGCTATGGCGGTAAGGGATTTCAAGAAGTTCTTTAGAAGAAAGGGAAGATATGTCAAACAACCATATGACGACAAGAAAGGGTTCCGGAAAGGCAAAGACGACAAGAAAGCAAGGGATGAACGCGCATGTTTTGAATGTGGGGACCCTAATCACTTCATTAGTGAGCGTCCCAAACGTGACATACAAAAAGCGTTCGTGAGTGGTTCGTGGGGAATGAGCAAGGAGGAGGACGAAGAAATTTGTCTCATGGCAAATGACTCAAACGAGGTGTGTCCCGAATCTCTCTATTATAGTAGCTCATCATTAGATGATGATTCATTGCATCGTGAATATGATAAACTTTGCAAAATTAGTCTAAAAGTAATTAACAAAAATAAGATCTTGAAAAACCAAAATGAACGTTTAGAAAAGGAAGTCATTGAATTAAAAAGCAAATTAAAACGTTTAGAAAAGGGGAAGATAGCAAGTGGGGAATGTGAGCTTTGTGTTCAACTTCAAACACTAGTTGATAATCTTGATTCCAAGATTGATAGAATGAGTACTAATACTCTTGATATAATATTAGATAGTGTTAAAACAGGAAACAACCAAAAAGGTTTAGGTATTCAGCAACTTGATGCATCAACTAGCGAAAATAAAGAAACACAATTCGTCAAAGCAATAGAAAAACAAGTCACTGTAGTCACGGATCACGGATCCCACAAAAAGGGAACCGGCTAGTGTAAAACCAAGGATCCGTGGGTCTGCTGATGCAAACAGTAGCAATAGTGTAGCTACTTCATCTAGAACCAATTTTGTTATCGTAAATAAGAAGAAACCAACCCACGTTACTGTTAGACAACCACCACCACTAAAACAAAATCAAAGTTTTATGAGAAACAAAGGTCAATCGTTTTCAAAACCTAACACATTTATAAGGAGACTTAATAATGTTTATCCAAGAAGTAACCACCATCAAATGGGATGGAATCCTAATGTACAAAACGGTTTTCCATTTCAAAACTTTGCACCATGGAATGCATACTCACCTTTTCCATATATGCCTAATATGAATGAAATGTATAACACTAATGGACCCATGAACAAATGGGGACCAAACTTTGGAGTTAATTGTTTTCTTAGGTGTGCTTAAAGGTCGACCTAGATCCGGATGAATGGATCAAGGATAGTGGGTGCACGAGGCACATGACCGGTAATAAAGACTTATGTTCCACATACGAATCCTTCAATGGAGGAAATGTGGTATTTGGTAATAGCAAGAGCAAAATCATCGGTAAAGGTACAATTTCTCACAAATCTTTAACCATTAACGATGTGTGTCACGTAGAAAACCTGAACTTCAACCTTCTAAGTATAGGACAACTATGTGATAAAAAGTGTAACGTACTTTTTGGTGAAACCGGTAGTAAAATATTGAAAAATGGAATTACTATAGGAAGAGGCATTAGAAAACATGGAGTCTATGTCATTAAAATCGGTAATGAACCTAAAGAAAAACTTTTTCTTACTTCTATGGATGATACTTCGACCTTATGGCATCGAAGATTGGGTCACGCCAACATGCGACTTTTTCAATCGCTATCATCTAAAGAACTAGTAAGAGATCTACCAAAATTAAAATACGAACATCATTTTTGTGATGCTTGTAAGGTAGGAAAACAAGTCCATACTAGTCACAAAGCTAAAAATATGGTTTCTACTACTAAGTGTCTAGAACTACTTCACATGGATTTATTTGGTCCATCCGCTGTTCAAAGTTATGGAAGTAACTACTATACTTTGGTCATAGTGGATGATTACTCTAGGTACACATGGACTAAATTTTTAAATAATAAAACTAAAACGTTCGATTACTTTGAAATATTAAGTAAGAAAAATTCAAAGACAATTAGGAAGTCCTATAGTGTCTATTAGAACGGATCATGGTAGGGAATTCGATAATGAAGTGCAATTTGGAGCTTTTTGTGATGCTAATGGTATTACTCACAATTTCTCGGCTCCTCGCACTCCACAATCGAATGGGGTAGTTGAAAAGAAAAATAGAACCCTACAAGAAATGAGTTGCACCATGTTAAATGAGCAATCTATTCCTCAAAAATTTTGGTGCAATGCCGTTGATACATCAATGTACATACTTAATCGAGTCTTAATTAGACCATTTTTAGGTAAAACTCCATATGAGTTACTTCGAGGCAAAAAACATACGTTAGAACATTTTAGAGTCTTTGGTAGCAAATGTTTTCTACTTAACACTAAAGATTACCTAACTAAATTTGATCCTAAATCAACCAAAAGTATCTTTTTAGGTTACTATCCCAATAACAAAGCTTATGTCATATTAAATAAAGAAACAATGAAGGTTGAAGAGTCATTAAACGTAAAATTTTATGAGAGTCCACCTAAACCTACCCTACCTCTTGTCGATGACGAGATAATCGAAAGTGAAGCCATAGAAATGAAGAAAAATACAAACAAAGAAGATGAACCATAAAACAATGAAATCATCAATATTAAAGAGTCTAAAGATCACCCGTAGATAAGGTCATAGGGAAGTTAAATGAAAGAACCTTAAGGTCTCAAGTCTAAAACCAAAGTAGTTTATTTTGCTTTGTCTCAATCATAGAACCTAAGAATACACAAGAAGCCATAAAAGATGAAAGTTGGGTAATGGCTATGCAAGAAGAGTTAAATCAATTTGTTTCTAACGATGTTTGGAAACTTGTCCTTCCACCTAGTAACCAAACCATAATAGGAACTAAATGGGTATATAAAAACAAGTTAGATGCAAACGGTGTAGTGTCTAGAAACAAAGCTAGACTCGTTACCCAAGGGTATAATAAGGCATAGACTTTGATGAGACCTATGCCCCTGTGGCTAGATTAGAGTCTATAAGAATACTTCTTGCTTATGCTTGTGCTAATGATCTTAAGCTTTTTCAAATGGATGTTAAAAGTGCTTTTCTAAATGGTTTTATTAACGAAGAAGTTTATGTAGCCCAAACTCCGGGCTTTATCGATTTCAAAAAACCTAAACATGTGTATAAATTAAAGAAAGCTCTTTACGGTCTTAAACAAGCCCCAAAAGCTTGGTAGGATAGACTCAAGTCATTTTTAATCAAAAACAACTACACCATGAGGTTAGTTGATAATACACTTTGCACTAAGAAAAAGGAATCACATATGATTATTGTTCAAGTATACGTGGATGATATGATATTCGGATCTACTTGTCAAGACATGTGTGATGATTTCTCTAAAATCATGCATGACGAGTTTAAAATGAGTATGATGGGAGAACTAAATTTCTTTCTTGGTCTACAAATCAAACAAGTAAAAGATGGTATCTTCTTAAATCAATCTAAATACATAAAAGAGATGTTAAAGAAATTGGTTTAGAAGAGTCAAAACCCATAAGAACACCAATGTCCTTCGAAACTAAACTTACAAAAGATGAAGACGGTGAATCCGTTGATGACACAAAATACCATGGTATGATTGGTAGTCTTCTCTATCTTACGGCTAATCGGCCGGATATCATGTTTAGTGTTTGTCTATATGGTAGGTTTCAAGAAGACCCTAAAACATCGCATCTAGAAGCGGTCAAAAGAATTTTTAGATACATTAAGGGTACGAATCAATTAGGATTATGGTATCCTAAAGTGCAGGGTAGAAATTATTGTATATGCGGATTCTAACCATGCGGTGATTATGTTGACCGAAAGAGTACAAGTAGTGTATGTACTTTTATGGGATGTTTTTTAACATCTTGGTTCTCGAATAAGCAAACGGCATTGGCCATATCAACAACCCGAAGCCGAATATGTCTCCCCCTGCAAAGCATGCCAACAAGCACTATGGATGAAACAAGCGTTAGTTGACTACGCCATTCATCTAAGTGACATAACCATTTTACGCGACAACAAAGGTGCCATCGACTTAAGCATGAATCCGGTGTTGCACTCTCGCACATAGCATATAGAGATCCGTCATCACTTCTTAAGAGATAATGTTCAAAAGGGGAACATTTCTATTGAGAAAGTGGCATCCAAAGACAACATAGCCAACGTCCTCACCAAACCGTTGAAGCGGGAACAATTCAACTTGCTTCGTCTTGGTCTTGGTCTTATGGAACAATCGTCGTAATTTACCTCTCAACTCTAAAAGGTATGTAAATGATGCAGGTTTTACTGACCAGGTTTTGATATTTATAATGTCTCGTTATACCTATGGTCTACCCTAATGCACTAAAGGGCAGTGTACCCGGTCGTGTGTAGTGTAGTATTTGGTAAAACCGAGGTCGTCCCAAGAACTATGTGTGTTGGATTAATACTAAGTCTAGGTGTCACAGATTTTAAGATGATTTAATTAATTAATAAAGCAAGTAAAGGCAAAGGTTGTGATTAATAAAGTAGAGTTGTGCTAACCTAGTTAATCATCCTAGCTAGTAAGGTCTACGTCTAATTACTTCCAATTACTTCAGGTGGGGTCAAAGTCGAGAGGACAACATTTGGTCAATTCGCCCTAACCTATCAGCAAAGATGCCACCACTAGAGAAGTCATGTGTCCCCTCATAAGTCCAGTTGTTCATGGTCCCTAAGCCGAGTCATTAAGTACCGCTACATGCTAGACTTATAATAGTGAGTTCAGGCGTTAGCAACAAACACTCACCCCTAATTCTTAAGTTCATCCAAGCGGTAGGTGATCGGTTGGTCAAATCACACAAGTAGAAAGGGTCGTCGGTTGGTCATATCTTACCCTTCCCGTCTCGATCTACTCACTTAGGGTCATTGGTCATATCTCTAAGCAACTAGCCTCTACCGCCATTCAAAATTACCGAAACAAGGGTAGCTACTAATAAACTATGCATGCATACACTTAGAAATAATTATACGGAAGTAATATAAATGCAAACAAAACAATTAAGGAATCATAACTAGGCCAGCACCAAGAGGTGCTTAGCCGCTCATATTGACCATACAAATCAATTCAATAATTAATGTTACAAAATACATGAATCGAAAGAAAAGATAAAAAGCTAATGCTTATCGTAGGGGAGTGATTTCTCCCTTGGAGATAGCTCCGTATGCTCCTCTAGACTTACTCTCAAAGCCTTCCCACGTTCTTTGGTTGTGGTGTGTGAAATGGGATGCTTTGAAATCTTTGGAAATCGTGGGGTATTTATAGGCGGATCTAGGTTCTGGCGTAACCAATAAAATAGTTCGCCGTAATCCTCTTTTCTTAAATAAATTGCACTAGATCTGCTGGTTACGGCGTAACCTTATAAGTAGTTACGTCGTATCTTCAATAATTCTTGGCTACGCCGTAGTTTAAGCAAGAGTTACGGCGTAGTTATCATCGGCGTGGAACCTCATTTGACCGAATATAGTTACGTTGTAATCTTTTGGGAGAGTTACGCCGTAATCTTCTGATGAGTTGGCTTTCTGAATCACGCTTTAGTTACGGCGTAATGTGAGAGATGAGTTATGCGGTAACTTCTTCAAAGTGAGCATACTATGACAAATCTTTGATAATTCTCCAATTTTGCGTCTCTTCAGCTCCAATGCTCGTAATTTACCTGAAAGTGGATTATAATGGAAAACAAGTGTAAATCCATATAAATGATATAAATTACAAGCATTATTGGGGGAAATTGACACTTAATATTCAGGATTATTTGATGTTATCAGTAAATAATAGCCTTCTTAGTTTCTGAGTCTAGGATCTCTATTTTACACACAACTCACTAACAATACGGGAATTTTCAAAACCCAAGGTAAATTTTATTTTACAACATATAATTTCATATCTATTTTTCTCAACCAAAAGATAAACTCTTCTTTAAACAAAGAAACTTTTTCGAAATGCTTTCTAAAAGATACTTCTTCCCGTATCATTTTCCTATAAGCTATTTCTCACGTCTAGGACAAACCTTTTTCATTATTAATACAAAGTAAAACCCGTTTTCATTGCATCTCATGTCTTTTGAGTGCTAAAGGGAACACATAATTAATATGTGTTTTGGGTACATTCATTTAAGCAACAATGAATTTAGGAGCACTCGGGTTATCTTATATAATAATATGCTTTTTCACTTATAGTCTATTTTTCCTTTTCTTTTTAGGAGTTGTTGGAATCACTCCTAACTTGTATTTCAAGTGTTAGTCATTTAATATGTAATAGGTTGCTTAATTAGGCTTTTATGTTAGTTATTAAGGCTAGGCTCATGTAGAAAGCCCATGAGCCTATGCCAAAGCCCAATAAGGAAGGAAGGGACTATATGTGTTGCCCTAGCTCCCTTCCCCTATAAATAGACATGTAAACCTTCACTTGAAGGTTGGTTGTTCACTTCATAATACATTCCTATGCTTAACTATTGTTCATTCATATGTGTGTGTTGTGTGTTCAACCGATCTATCTTCATCTCTATTTCTTACATATTGATTCTTGTGTTAACTTATGGTGACCTAATAGTGGTATCAATCGCCATCTAGTTGGGTGAAACATATTGTTTTTGAAGTTTTGGTACTATACGCGTGTGTTTAACGTGCTACACCTTTCATACGTTTAAAGCTTTGATTTTTACACTTGTAAACCCAAGATTCTTGTGGTTTAAGGTTTATTTAGTGTTAAAGTTTCAGTTTTTAGCAAAAAGTTTCAAACTTTACGTGTGTAGATTAGTTTTTAAGCTTGGTTTGTTTCGTGTTTCACTTGTTACGCGTAACGGTGAAAGTGTCTTTGGATCATCAAGTTTCAAACTTTATTGTTGTTTTTGTGATTTTGAAGTTGTTTCATCATTAAAATCAAGTTTACAAAACGTTTTTGGGCATAAAAATCAGTTTTGGTAAATTTTGTACTTTCTACGCCTAGCAAAACCCTAGTTTTACGCAAGCATCTCGCCTAAGTCATTCTCGCCTAACGGTTTCCTCGCCTAAGGTTTTCTTCATTTGATCTTGGTGTTGGTTTACTCAGTATTTGTTGCTTGGATAAGCCTGAAAACACTTCGACTTATGGATATCTTTTACACTTGGATAAGTGTAAAGGATTTTTGGGTAAAACCCTAGTTTTACGCCTAAGCTCTAATGTTTACGAGTAAACAATCTACGCTTAAGTCTAACTTACGCGTAAGGTTCTTACTTATAAACATTAATTTTATGCATAAGCTTAAGTTTAACCTAAGGTTTAAGCGTAAGAAGTATTTACGCCTAAGCTCCTATCTACGCGTAAGAAGGGAATTACGCGTAAGGATAATAGTCTACGCCTAAGCTGGTTTCTTCACCTAAGTGTACTTCATCAAAAACTTAAGTTTCATTCGACTACAAAGATCCATCATCAACACAAGTTTCAAGATGTCTCAACCACCATACTCTAACTACTTTCCTCATGAGTATCCTCAACAAAAACAACAACAACAACAACAACAACAACAACAACAACAATTTCAACAATATCCTCCACAACAATTTCAACAATATCCTCAACAACAATTTCAACCACCATCTCAAATGTACTTTCCTCAAGGAGCACAACCTCTTCCACCACAGATGCCTCAACCAAACCCTCGTCAACAAGTTCAACATTGTAACTACTTCCAATATCAGTATCAAGCTAAGTATGTTATGAATGTCACAACCCAGAGGGAACCTTATTGGTTTTCAAAGATTTGTGAAGCGTTGAGCAGCCAACAATCCATTCATGAAGCTGGATCCCTTGATAGACCTCCAATGCACACTCCCGGTAACTACGATCAATGGGTGATAAGGTTTTTTAGGTTTTGTGATCTCAAGAAACCACATGGTAAGTTTTTGAAGAAGGTCATACTTGAAGGTCCTTTTCAGATGCCTACTATCACTATACCCGGAGATCCGAATGCTACTCCACCAAGAGATGATGTTACCAGCGTTCTCGGCATCGATCAACTCACTCTTGAACAACTTCTTCACTTAGAAGG
>CM040238.1:138450722-138518229 GCA_022545495.1 Chrysanthemum lavandulifolium
TTTTTTATATATTTTAAATATGAGGTGCATGTGTGTTTTAAATAATGTAAAATATGTTTTTTTAATTTTTTAAATATGAGGTGCATGTATGTTTTTAAATAATATAAATGTATATGTGTGTCTAGTATGTAATTGTTTACACTTTTTCTATCAACCTATCAATAGTTTTGTCTAACAATTATTTTTTTGAAAGTTTGAATCACAAATCAAACAACATAAACCATTATAAAAGTAAAAAAGAAGATTCATATACTTAAATGTTACATTTCACTTAATTACAAATACAAAAAATACATATGCAATGATCGTATATCTTCAAAAGTCAAAAATTATCTTCATGTATATTTGCGTGCTTCCACTTCTCGGTCTTCAATGATATCAACATCTTCATCAGTCTGAAACAAGCATGCACAAAAATAATGAAACAAGCATGAACAAAATGCACAACTTAAAACATATGTGTATAACTCTTTCTTTGATTTTATATCAAACTTAAAACACATACGCAAACCATTTTCATTGATTTCATACCACTCCTAAAACACATATGCATACCCTTTTTATTAATTTTGTACCAACCGTAAAACACATATGCGCTCTTCCGAAACATGTATGCACACTTCCGAAACATGTATGCACACCTCCATCTACTATTATAATTTACATCATTCATAAAAAATTATACCATGCTTAAAAAATACAAAGAAAACAAATTTATGACGTTGTATTACTTCCATATAACAAAAAAATTACAATAGAAGAAGATTGATCCATGTCTTTTTATTTATTTCTTTTTAGAGAAAAAAAAATTGTATATAACAAACAAATGCAAGGAAATTTCGAGCGCACAAATGTAACTACAACAATTTAGTCATCAATATATGTTTATTAAACAATTGCTATATTCATTCATAATTATATCACGAAGAAGCATTATCAGATGGGTTTTTTAAATAGCTTCAGTTTTGACAAAATCTTTAAAATATCTACAAATACCCATTATCAAAACCATCTCTTGTAGGTTTTGATTATTATTATTCTTGGATCTAAATAGCCCATCAAGATCATCAATAGTAATTAAATTCAGATCTATACGACTTGTATGTTTTTTTAATGTTTATGAAATTTGTTAATGGGGTTGATTATTTCCTATAACCTTTAAAACAAGTGTGTTCTACGAATACATCCAACTGATCCATACAAGATCTCGAATAATATAAGATCTGGAATCATCAAGAAGTGTAAAAATGGGAAAATTAAAATCTAACCTTATATCATGATGAAGAACATTACACTGATGATCTACATGATGGTCGATCTTTTTGATAGACATGAAGCAAAAAGGAGGTGGTTAGGGTTCTTGAGAGGAAGAGATTAAAAGTGAAAGAGGGAGATCTGAAAAAAAATAAAAGTCAGAAAACAGTTTTAGTATAAAATCCTTCTTTTATGGAAGAATTAAATTCCCATTTTGCCCTTACTTTATTTTTTTCTATCAAATTAAGTTACATCTATTTTCAAAAATGCCATTATGCATTGACATGATGTACCTTATGTATCACTAGGAGTAAAAAGAGAGTTCTCGCAGTTCTAGCACTTAATGTGGTTCGAAAATAAAGTTACACTATATATATATATATATATATATATATATATAACAATATATGTACTAAATAAATTCGTAACATCGGTAAACTAATAATATAGCTTTTATAGCATTAAAATGAGTATAAAAATATATTAGAACAATTTGTCGGAAGTGTCGGAACAATTAATCAAAATAAATGATCGTGCAATAGCATTTATTTAATAAATAAGTATACGTTAATGAAATATGCAAACCCATGCATGAACTAATATGAAAATGATGTTACTGATGATATGTAGACTAACTCTAGTCTATATGAAGTGTTCCCAATGATGTTTCATGAATACGCAGCTTAACCCTTACGGTAACGCGAATTTGATACTCGTAAACCTAGTTTACGAAAAATGATGAATAGTGAATCATGATTAACGATTTTTCTCCAGCAATGAATAGTGTTTCATGAATAGTAAAATTCTAAAATAACCTCTCAAAGTCGCAAACTGACTTCAAAAATGATAAATAGTAATATGTGAATAATAAATTCCCGAGATAAATAGTAAAATTTTCAAAGTTTGAGAAATGACCTGAAATTACGATTTGTCACACATGGTGTCATTGTTCTTGATTCCTTGACCAAGCTAAGACTCATACCTACCACCATAATCAAACCACTATAAACTCAAGCATCACAAGAACATAAAACACACTCATAAACACCATAAAGATCGGCACATAGAAAGAAAGGAAGAAAGAACGGGTAGAAATTTTCTTTACCAACAACTTAAGGAAAATGAACTACTATTAAGGTTCATCACACCACAACAATTCATATAAAAAGGTGATTACCTCGGAACAAGAGTGAAGTGTTAATTGGAATGAGATTTTAGGTGGTGATGTTCAAATTATAAGAGACTTTATTAAGTTGTCCATCACGAAAGATGAGATTTGGAACAACCACTTGTGCCTCCTAATAATGATTCACATCATTATGAGTGCATGTGTTGTAAATTTCAATTCAAGGTAGAAAAAGAGGTGTACACTCTCCACAATGAGATGCGGGAAATCCACAAGGCCATCAACAACAATCTTATGTTGTTGACCTCGTATCAATATTAGAATACAATCTTGTTATCACTCTTTAAGATGTAACTAACAATCTTGTATTGAATTTAAAGGTAAAAAGCTAGTCATTTGACTTCAAAAGTCAAACCGCACCTCTGTTTCTGAAACAACATTTTCTAATTTTTAACAGAAAAGTCGCAAAATACCCATGAAATGGTAAAAAAAAATTAACTAACAATTGGTTTTCAAATAATCAACTTTACTATATATATGAAGTTGTAAACTACAACATGGTGACCAATAAAAAAGATGAGCCTCTTATAAATTAAACTCATTGGCAACTGGTTAAAACTTTGAATTATTTACACCATCATAAACCATTTGCATCGTGATTCTTATTCACACAATTACAATGGAGAATGGTCATTGATGAGTAACGAAGTAAATTTCTTGATGATCTCACGTTTTTGAGTGTCATAATCAACTTCTGTCTTTCACTTTCGACTTTAGCAAACTGAAGGCTTAACTGAGAGCAATGATCATTCATTTCATTTAGTTCACTATCGAGTATTGACATTCACGTATTTCCCTTTTTTTCAACATGTCTTTGATTAACTGGTTTATGTCCCTAAATCTCTTGAAGATTGCCTCATCATCACTATGTTGTTTAAGGAAAGAACTGACACCATATGATGATACTATATTATGTGGTATTGGAAGACGCAATAATAAGATTCACGTGTTGAAGAAACATATACCTTTGGAATTGAATGTCCGGTCTCTTTTTATTCCGAAGTGCTCCGGCAAGCTCGATTTCCAAAGCAAGAACCCTTTCCAACGCATTTCCATTTCCGTAAAAATCAACAAAATTCGGGTATATGCTACCTAACTCTTCATTGGTCTTGAATAAAAAAAATTAATCCTCAATAAACAAAACAAAGAAAGTTTGTAAGGGTCAAACATAAATCGTAGCTGAAGTTGCCTGACGTAATTGTACAAGCTCTCCCTGTAAATCTTGAACACTCGTGTCGTAATCAGTTAATGGAATAAGTGCATTGTCTTTTTTCATTCTTTCCAACTGCCATAATACATTTGGGATGCGAATCTCAGAAACTAGATAATAACCCAAGATGCTTTGATTTTTGCTTGCTTCCCGCATTCACATTACCATTTTTTACAGTGTTTGTTATTGTTAGAATATATTCTTAAGTGTGTGTATGTGTATTTTGATCTAGATCGTGTGATAGTTAATATATAACTCAAGGTCTAGTTGCAAAATTTGTCCATGTGAATAGTAAATGACTAAAATACCTTCACGTGGAACATACGTAAGGGTCACTAAAGGGATTTTCTAACGTGTGTTAGTGATAATGGCATGCTTTGTAACAAAACGTGAACAACAATGACATTCTTTGTAATTAAAGTTTAAGAGTGACGGGGAGTGCAAAAATAAGAACCACAAGGACTGTTTTGTAATTTACCTTTTTTTTTTAATTAAGACAAGTAAAAAGGGTACATAAACATTTCAATCTGTTTGTTTGGGGGACTGTAATTGTATCTATACAATATTCAAGAGCCTAATATGACAATTCCTCAAAATATTCCATTCTTTGTTCAACAATCAAACACTTTTTCAAACCCCATTTCCTTCTAAAACCTTCACTCCCTAAAAAACCCAGACTCAAACAATGGAAATCGAAGAAAACAAACTCATATGGAAATCAAACGAACAAGAAGAACAAGACTCGATGGTTTTAGCGACGGTTGGTCGAGTAATGACTTCAGTCCTCACTTCTCGTCCGACCAAACTCATCGACTCAATTTCTCGTCTTCAATCATCCCCAAACCCTCACAATTCATTTTCTCGTAAGTTCCCACAAACATAACTGAGTTAGTTATCTTATACATAATTAGTCTAAGGTTAAGTTTTTGTTTCTGTTGTATGTAAGTATAAGTAAAGTTATTTTAGGTTTATTACCCCGAAAAGTAACACACTTTCGCGAAAGTATGTTACATTTTGATGTGATTACGGCGTTTATTGTATGTGATGGTGAATGTTTGATTGTATTGTGTAGTTTCGTTAGAGAACTCTTTGCGGATTCTTCATAAGTATGTTAAGGATGGAGCTGAGAAGAACGAGTCTCTTGATGAAATTCTGATTCCCATGATCGAACATGTATGTATGATTTTTCATTTGTTGATGTTTTAAAATAGGGATATGTCTAGCAGCATTGTGCACTTAGTGTCAGACTGTTAGTTAAGTGATTAACATAGTAAAGGTGTTACATTTTCGTAATATTTGGCATTATAAAGTAAAACAGAACCTATTACATGTTGGTCACTGAACGAATAAGAATATGATCGAAAGGGAGCATTTTACTAAATTAAATGACTAATTACATCATGACATGATATTTGTACAATGACCAATGTGGAAAAGCGAGAAAACAGGTTGCTATATTGTGAAATCAGTGAAGTATTGTGCGTTCATTTTAAAGTACAATCTAACCTTATAAAATAGCAATTAAGGGGCTGTTTGAGGTTGCTTATTGCTTTTTGAAACAAGATGTTTTGTAATAAACATTATCAACTGCATATTTTAAAACATCTCATTCACTCAGAAAAAACTAGATAAGTATTTTGGATAAGCAATCTCAAAGTACTCTTGTGACTGCTTATCTGATTTACGAAAATGCAATAAGCAGAGTTAAACCATATTTAAATAAGCAATCCCAAACGCCCCTCTGTCATCGTACTCGGAAACTGACGATTTTTATAAGTTCTTTATAATTTGGCATTTCATGCAATATCTTTGCATCGTAATCAAATTAAGGTTCCCTCATATCGACTTTCTAAAATCACTGTGAAAATGTGTATAACCTGGAAGTTATTGATCATTGGGGTATGCTGATGAATGGAAACTGAATTTGTTGTCTGTGTCTAGTCATTAAGAAGTAAAGATTCGAAATACAAGAACCAGGAGATGATTCTTCTTAGTTGGCTCTTTCAAGACGAAGTTCTTTTTCGAGCTTTAGCAAGAAGCTTTTCTGAAATTGTGCTGAGGAAAGAGGATCATCATATTGCTTTGGGCTGGTGTATCCTTGCACGCCGTCTCATAGAGTATGACGTCACTATGAGTCGATTTTCAACTACGGGTAATGTCACAAAACCATGCTGCTATGTAATATTGTAAATATCATCGATTTTCAGTAAGGAGATAGGTGCAACACTCATGAGTTCACTTATCTACTAACTAGAACTGGAGAGCAAGTTTTTTACATGTTTTATTTTATTCTATCTTGCAGGGCTAAAGGAAAGGTACTCTGGACTTTTGGAGAATATTTGCCTATGCAGCAGCCATCTTTTGTCTCTTATAAATGCTGGGAGGTATACACATATGACATATTTACACTACAAGTCTTACTATCGTTATCACATGCAGAAGCCATCTTTGAGTGATTTATTTATTTATTATTATTTTATTTATTTATTTTTTTTATAGTTGCTATGCCTAAGAAGTGCATTAGAATCCAGTGACATGTATGAATTAAGATTTAAGAGAAAATGACCCTATAGTCCAAGGTTCTGGCGTAGGTCCTGCCAATCACTTGGTTATAATCTTGAATATTGAACTTTCATAGTTTGGGCACTTTGGGCATATTCCAATTTGTATTTTTGTTTTCATGTATCCTTATAACAATCTCACATGTGCTTTATATTTGATAGAGTTAATTTATGCCTTGCTCTATTGCTGCTTCCTCCTTCCCCTTGTAGCCATGGTGAAAATATAACAGAATAAAGAGTGGACATACTTGCTTCAACTGCCTTTATTCTCTTTGGTTGTCAAGTCAAGGCATGCGCCAGAACCCTTTTACTGTTATCCGGTTCATTTTAGATAAATGAACCTTAAAATGAAACTTAAGAGTGGACTGTGCAACAGTGTTATACACTTATAGGCACGTTATAGTGCCAAAATGGCGCCTATAACGCATGCCATCCGCCAACATTGCACCATGGGCTCTTTTATAGGTCAAAATGTGATCCAGACAACACATGTTATGCGTTTTTTTTCTTTTCTTTTTGAGTGTAAAAGTGGTGTGAGTGGGGTTTTTTTTGTTGTGTGTTATAGGAATGTTATTGGGGAGGGTGTTCTTTTGGTTTTGTGTTATAGGGATGTTGTAGGGGTGAAAAGCTGACGTGACGACGCCTATAACTATTTGCATCTAGCACTCTAATAATTAGAATCAGTATAAGAATGAGCTGAAAGACAAAGTATTTGTAATAATTATTAGTAAACTTATTGTCTGAGACAAAATTTTATGTGTTCTCATCTTGATTCACACCACTTCCTTTCACACCACTTCCTGAGTATTGTCTTGTATCCTCTGTTCATGGTGCGGCCATAAATGATTTAAACCCATCCCCAATTTTCGCCTTTTACTAACCGGGATTACGGATTATTACATCAAAGTTATTGAAAAAAATGAGTCCAGTTGCCACCAAATTGTTCTCTCCTTATTTACACATCAAGAATCATGTTCCCATATTTGTTGGTTCTAAAATTTATGGTCCCTTCTTAACATGGATAGATTCTTTCTCCTCAGTATAAGGTTGGCATTGACTATAAGGGTTTCATTTATTTGTTGGTTCTAAAATTTATGGTCCCTTATTAACATGGATAGATTCTTTCTCCTCAGTATAAGGTTGGCATTGACTATAAGGTTTTCATTTATATTAATTTTTAAATGCGACTCTAGGACACCATAATCTTATAAGACATATAAAGGGGTATCCTCGTGGCCGTTTCCAACCCTTTCCTTGGCCACCCCCAAATGTGTAGCTAGTGAGGTTTGAACCCTAGACCTCTTGTGAGGACATTAGGTGTTTTACCACGAGGCCACTTTGGTGGTGGTTCAATAAAAGACATAACATATAAAGTTTAGGATATTGATGATGTTTTGACAGTGCATTAGGTGTATTATAACTTATAATTAATGGCATTGCTCGTACTTGGATCATTGTCTAAAGTAGTCTTTGTTAGTCACACTTTCTATCATGATTAGCGCCCTTATTGTAACTGAAGCTAATGTTTGTTTCTGTTACTTTATAATTGATTTTCGCTTTGTAGTACTTTGCAGGGTGGGTTTGAGTTACCAACTCGTCTTTCAGTGGCTGCCGCGGATTGCATCATAGCCCTAAGTGTGGCATTGACAAGAAAGGATATGGTGTCTGATACTTCAAAGAACTTGAAAAAAACATTTAACCCAAGCCGACAAGACTTGCAAGGTATATCAGTAGCTGCTGTTGGTGGCCAGAAAAAAGTGAAGCCAATTAGTCCTACTTCTGAATCCACAAGGGATATGGACATGAACTTTTGCTTTGGAATCTCTTGGATCAGCTCATTATGCTTGTGCAGAGACTCCTTGCTGTATGTTATCAACTTGTTATCTGTTACTGTATTGGTTATATTCGACAGTTCTCATATTAATATTTCGGTAAATGATACAGGAAGTTATTCTTTTTTGACCTATAAGGTGCTAGAAAAGAAAATCAAGATAGATGCAACTGTTCTGTTTTATATGTTAGCTGGTTAATATTTGATTGCCTTTTGGATTTTAGTTTTCTAGATGAAAGTTGAACTATAAGCTATAAATGCTGTACTCAAGATTTTAGTTTTCAGGATGGATCTTCTTAATCACAGCTTGTAGAAGTGGTGATATGGCAATCTGGGTTGGTTGGGTAATGGTTCAAAATGGTTTAAGGTCAAAAGGGTTACCTTTATGTATGGGTAAAAATTGGGGACTGACTTGCGCTGATTGCCAACACCATTTTGTTCATTTTCTTTTGTTTTTGAATATATGTGATGTAATGAATATGATTTATAGGCTATCTTGTACATAAAACGATTTAGGCTGTTTTAAACATTCAAATACACGTGTTGCGACGTCAATCGTTCGACCCATTTGACCTTTCATTTTAACTAAATTTTATATTGAACCTGCTTGGCCTGCCCAATCAAATACACCTTGAACTGTAGTGGTTTGTAAACAAAGTAACCATTTCTCTTTTTACGTGTCTCAGTGGAGCAGGAAAAGTCGGTCTTTGCATGCCAAAGGATTGGAAAGAGTCCTGAAATGGTTGCGTGAGACCAAAAAACAGTATCATTCTTCTCAAGATCAGGCAGGTACTTTCTTAGTTCTTGTTCCTTACCATGTCTTTGAACTTTTTTGCACCAGTTATCCTGATCATTGGTTAGAAGACAGGTTCACAGATGGTTAAAACTGGCATGTTGTTGCTCTCATCTTGTTGGAGATACTATGGCATCCTTATGCATTTGGAAGATCACCAAGTTTCTAGTCGCCACAAGGAATTAATGGATCAGTATTTGTCCGGTATTGAGGTTAGATATAACCTCAGTATTGCTTATAATTTTATATTTTTATGCTTATGCATCATAATCTGCGGTTTGTATGATGGAGTTCTTCTTTTTGACACAAATTTTGCAGTATTATGCAGGGAACAACACCACCGATCACATTGATGATAAAGAAAGTGGAATAGCAACTATAAATTTCTTCCTCACTTGCTTATTACTCTTGGTGGACGATTTACTTCAAAGCAATTTGATACTGCAATGACTGAACACAGGATGCATATTACTCGCGTTGTTGCATCACAGGTAGGCGAACATGTAAACCACTTACATGCTTATGATCATAAACATGAAATGACTTGGTTCAAAGTTTGAATACAGTTAATTGTGCATTTTTTTTATCAACTTGGGTTATACTTGCTAATATATGGAATCTTTTGAAGCTTTGTTCAGCGGATGATGATGTGATTGATGGTGCAATTTCAATGCTAAAAGCAACCATCTTTGGTACAAATCATCTTGCATCTGGGTGCATTCTCACAGACAATAAACAGATGAAATCTGTGTTGCCATTATTACTGAATCTTTTGGATGAACGAGACGGCACAGCTAGAGCTGTTGTTACATTAATTGCAGAGTACTGTTCAATGTATGTTTTTTCCGGTATTTTAGTACTCATTTAGATTTATAGCTCATAGAAGTGAGGTGACAAATTAGTTTCTCCAGTATGCTTTGGTGAAACAAAAAATAAATATAACTAGGTTGTGTAACAGCATGCTTGCAGTCGTAATTTGCATTAGTTAATTATAGAAGTGGCAAGAGGGGTGGGTTAAACAGGTAAAATGGGTACATGCCATCTTATTGTCTAATGGGCCGGTTAGGATCTGTCTACTACCTTTTTACATTTTATTTATGTAATTACTGTGTTAATTATGATTACAAAAACAGTAACATCACAATTACAATATGAATATTAAACAAAATCAGTTTAGGACAACTAGTTTTCCTTTCAGCTAGTTTTTCCCTTTGACCCGTTTGAGATCAAACACAGCCTAAATTGACTCTTTCATAAGTGAATGGGTCAAAATTGCCACCTCTATATATATTTCTACCAGTAATTAAGAAAACCGAGCAGCCAATGACCTCCCATGTTCTCTTATTTGGTATGCCTCAGACTCAACCACTTAACGTAGTCCTGACAGAAAATATTTCATTTTCCAGGAGTGCGGATGTACATTGCCTTGGTGAAATTCTAAAGCGTCTTGCTGGTAACGATATTGCTCAAAAAGGAATGCTTTAGATGTTGTTTCAGAAATCATCAACTTTTCATCAGATTCGTCATCTAGACTTTCACACTCGTTTTGGTATTCAACATATTATAATTTTTAGAATCGTTTATATTTTAGCAGTTGTGAATTTTTAATGAATCATGTTCTTATCATAATATTATCATGTAGGCAGGATATAGCAAACCATTTGCTTGATTGTCTGAAAGATGAAGATGTAATACGTGCACAAGCAACCAAACTACTAACGGTCATTGGTTAGTTACTAGTATAATAGTTTCATTAAATTACTATCTGGACATCTGCTTGATTAAAGGGGAAAGTTACCATGAAAACGTGTCACAACTAAACCTATTCCGTGACACCTTGTGGTCTCAAATATGACAATGTTAGATAAAAGAGTGTTGAGAATAGCTTCCAACGAACACAAGGTTGTTATAAACAACCACAGCATATGATTGTACCATGATGAACATGAATTTAA
Organism: Chrysanthemum lavandulifolium; assembly: GCA_022545495.1. Classification (NCBI taxonomy): domain Eukaryota; kingdom Viridiplantae; phylum Streptophyta; class Magnoliopsida; order Asterales; family Asteraceae; genus Chrysanthemum; species Chrysanthemum lavandulifolium. The sequence continues at coordinate 138,461,513 of CM040238.1, forward strand.
TAGAATATACTGCATTCATAACAAATTCAAAGGGGTTATAAAGTTCATAATTAGTACGGGAACAACTCTGGACTCTGGAGGCCTACTTGAAGCCCAAAGCTATTTTCCATTAACATGATCTGTGTGGAATGAACTGACCCACTAGTAATGATAATTGAACTCATTATGAACTTTTACTCCGAAATTATGTTTTGTATGCATCTTATCATTCATCTTGGTTAACTTCAAGATGTACTATTCACTTGCCTTAAATGTACTCCCTCCACAAAAGCATACATTGCTAAGAGCCTAAGACACAAGTAAACTGACTTTTAGTTAATTAATAACATAAGTTACATGCTACTAAATTGGATCTTTACCTCACGGCCTCACATTAAAACCTGTGATGGCTTTTAAGATATTTATTACTCCGTATTAATAATAAACTAAGAATAAGTTTAGATTTAAGCCAACAATACCAATGATGCAGAATTGACCAAATCCTCTTTTTTCATATTCTTTTTCTCTCTATGTTAGGCTTCATAGCAATTCAAAACTTGCTGCTTCATATTTTGTTTATCTTTAATCCAACAAGTCATCAGTAAATTTTTTAATATATATTATTATTACTGATTTTATTGTTATTATTATTATATTTTGTAGTTGTTCTAGTTGAATTGTCTCAATGTTAAACTCCTTTTCAATACATTTTTTTTGCTTGTATGTGATGCGTATGGGTGTCTTTTTGTTACAGATCCTACATTGGTATTGCCTGCACTAGTTCCTCTAGTTTACTCATCAGATTCAACATTACATTCATTTGCAACTAGCACATTACTTGGGGTGCTCACATATCATAACGAGAAACCCGAGGTCGTTGCCATGATGCTCGATTGTCTAAGGTATTCTTTTGGATCATTTAACATTTTTCCTATTATAATTGACACTTTGTTTCATGAAGATAAACATGCTTACAAAATGTGAAAAGTTACTCCTTCATATAGCAATAAACTCTTAACAACCCAAGTGTTGTACTTACCATATTTTGCCAACTGGAATGATATTATTTTTCTTCTTTATATATTAATTTTTTTCCCCGCCAACCTTTGAGTTCATATTGTTTTATATACAAACATATGTACGTGCTTATGCATAGGATATATCATAATATATGTACATTGCTAATAGCCCGAGTTATGATCAAACTCTAAAAACCACACCCATCTATCTGTTTACTACTTCAGATGTTAATATTCTTATCTCTGTGCTTATAATTGTTGCTTCTTGTGGTCACTAATTACTCCTCAGTCACACTAATCTCAATGCGAGTTCAGATCATCTGAATACGGCAGCAGACGGCAAATTGGAAGGTATGCAGTTAGTAGTTACTGTTATGTAGCTTGAATTTAACTGAGCATAAATTTCTGACGCTGATGCAATAAGCTTACGATTATATTATCTAATCAGTCTCATCAGTTTTCTTGTATGCTTTTTTCTATCAGGATTAAAAGGGGATGCTGATAGAGTTCTCAAGTTAATACCAGAGTGGTCAAGATCTGTAAGCTTGAATACTGAACTCCCTCAAACTTTTTGGATTATTTTATTTTATAGATTTTACTGCTCTTGTTAAATTGTTCTTGTGTGTGCGTTTTTTTTTTTTTTTTTTTTTTTTTTTTTTTAATTACAATTCAAATTTTCTAGTCGCTGTGGGTAATGGGTTCTTTATTATCCTTACCCACTTCCATATTAGCTCATATATTCTTTTATCTATGATTTCTTTCAGGTCACAAATTGGAAACTGTTAATTGAGCCACTTGTAGACAAGATGTTTGCTGAGCCATCAAACCCTATTATTGTCAAATTTCTAAGTTATATAAGTGATTATTTAGGAGGAGCAGCGGGTATAGTCTTCCAACGAATTCTGTTACATACAGAATCACAAACAGAGTATGTAGCTTCCTTCATCATTCCTATTCGTCATTTAAAGATATATTATTCTGAAATTCATGGATATTACTCTTGTAATAGCGAATAATCACCCGGTCTTGCAAGCAATGCAAGGTGTATACCACACACCCATATTAACAAAATAATAAACTATCTCCAATATTACTTATATAAGTATCAGAATTTTGAAATATGCTTATAGCTTAGTTTTTTTCTGCATGTTATTTTTCTGACCTCCTTTATCAATTATCATTAGGCATGGACAAAGTGAGTCTGACTGTAACTATGCATTTATTTAGGGGTAAGATAATCAACATTTTATTATCTGTTCTTACCCATTGTTAAAAAACTACTTTTCTAGGGGAAACTAAAAGTACTCGTCTACCTACCTTTTCACCATGTTAGATACTTTTCATCTACGTTCATTGTTGTTAAGACTTGAGATCAGAAGAAAAAGATAGTTTTTGAGATTAGATTTTAAGAGTACCCGATAACTAACTAGTAAAAAGTACTTGAAACAGTTTATAATAGCGTCTCTTTAGCTCATTTTACTTACAGACTATTACTTTATTTCGTTACTTATATGACCAGCACTGTAAAATACTCAAGTTATTAATTATTTAGTTAAATTCAAACATTGAAAAAACATCCACTCCCAGTCGTCTGGAGCTCCTTCTGTTGCCGTTTGACATCTTTGTCTAACCATCTGATATCAAATAATTAGTTGTAAACACACATCCAAACACCCCAATAATGTAAGCTGAATTTATCTTTTGGTTAATCGTGTTTTTGCTCGCAGAATTGATGAAAGCTTCTTGAGTGGACTGGATATATCTCAAACTGCAAATGATGTGAAGCTGCAGCATTCTCTCTTTGACCGTCTTTGCCCACTGCTTATTATAAGGCTTCTTCCATTAAAAGTTTTCAATGACCTCAAATCATCTCTTGTTTATGGTGATCTTCTTAGTAAAAATAGTAAGCACATTGTCACCTTTACTTCATTACTTTCCGTAGTGCTCCTGAAATGCCCTTCCCTAATGAATGCATACAATTGCTCCTTCAGATAATACATACGATATCAGTGAGACTCGGTGTATTGCAACTCTTCTTCTTAGAAGGTTTTTCTTCTAGCAAAACTGGCATTTTACTTTTGAACATCAAATAAGATTCATGACGTGATCATTGCTATTAAAATGTTTCAGGGCATTCAACAAGCTGGAATTTGAAGATGTTAGAAAACTTTCTGCTGAGCTCTGTGGCCGGCTTCATCCCAATGTATATATTGCACGACGTTATCTTGTCATTTGTTATTATGTCATGTAGTTTTAAACATTAAACATCTCAGCCTCTCCCTGATTGATTCAACATGATTCTTTCCGTACATATGAGAAGTCATTTTGGATGGTCCCAAGCTCCACACGCACACGCACAACTTCAACCCGAACCGTTTGATTGTTCAACCCAAACTATTCGATTCATTTCACCCATTTCCCTTTAGTTATCCATTTTACCCGTGTGAGATAAAACGCAAGTCAAATTAACCTATTCATAAGTAAATAGGTCGAATTTGCCACCTCTAGGTTATTGGCATTTATGGATTAGGATCCTCCAATGTTTGTCTCATGTTTTGTCATGTTGAACCAATCAAATAAAAGTAAATGAATTAGTGGGGTCATCATTAAGTAACGGTATGGGACCCATTAATCTGCTCCCTCTCACAACATGTTAACATGAGAAGAGCATGAGAGATTTGAAAATGAGGGGATCCCAGTCCGTCATTTGTGTATATGTTTATCTGCTGCTCATCTTGTTAAAAATGCAGAATGCAAAATGCAATTGATGTTGCCATATGCTTTGCAGGTTCTCTTTCCAGCTGTTTCATCCGAACTGAAATGTGCTACAACTGATCACGATATATTGAAGATAAAAGCCTGCCTCTTCTCAGTCTGCACTTCCCTAGTGGTTAACCTCATTTCCATCATGACTTCAGTTTTATTTCTGTGTAAATATATTCATGTTGAATATGGAGTTGACTTGCATCCTGCAGCTAAATTCCAGTTTGTTCCTTATGGTTATAGGCTAGAGGCATGGAGTCTGTTCGTCACCCAGGCATGTCCCAAGTCAGAGAAGCAATAGAAACTATTCTGCTATGGCCGTCCACAATTGGAGATGAAAGTAAGTATTTCCTAGAGGTGGCTAGTGGTAACAGGTCGAAACATGATGGGTTGGATAGTTGGGCTAACCCGCAACAGCTATTGACCAATATTACAAATGTTTAAATAAGTGTGTTCATTAAATATGTTCAGATGTGCGTAATGCAATTTAGGAGGTTGCGTGATTAAAATACGCTTGGGCCACTTTCGACCTGTTTACTTTCAATTCTTTGTTTGAGATGGCCCATTTGAATGTTTGACCAGTAGAAGATATTACATAACCCAAATAAACCCATACAATGGCCACTTGTTATATTTCCCACCGCAAAAAAATCTAATTCTGTTATTTGACCATATTTTGGCATTATCTGACTCAGTTTCGAAAGCACAACATGGATGTATCGATTGTCTTGCAATAACGGTATGTACTGAGCTTCAAGATTCAAAACTTTCATCCTCTAAGGGAAAAAACATTGTTCTACAGGGTTAGTATCTTGATTTCAATGGTTACTGTTGACTTGCAAGTTTTTGCACTAGCCAATTGCTGAAAATTTACTTGATGTTTATGATTTCAGGAAACGATGACACTTTCACATTTCACACATATGTGGTTGACCAATTAACTTGTGATGAACATACTCATATGTCAACAGAGCAGTTCCTCTCGTTTCGACTATGCATGGCCAACGTCCTCATTAGTGCTTGTCAGAAGATTTCAGATTCTGGCAAGAGACCATTTGCTTTGAGAACTCTCAGAAAAATCACTCATTCCATTACTGTAAGCTATTCTTTTTCCCTTTTTCCAATGGATAAGTTTAGAGGTAACAAAATGGCGATAATGGGTAATTTATAGTGCGAGTGCAAACAGTCTATTTGGAAGTTGAAAACACGCATGCCAGTTTTTAGTATTTCAAAGCATTTGAAAACACTTTGGGCAACTTGTAGGTCAATCAGGTCTAGATAGATTTATAAGCAACACTGTGGCCATCCTTGCAAGTTGTGACCTACTTGTTATTTGGCTTGCCAATTTTATGCTTAACTTTTGTCAACAGAATGTGAAGGAACCCGAGATTAGAGCTGCATGTATCCAGGTTCTTTTCACCAGTGTGTACCATTTGAAGTCTGCTATTCTTCCGTACTCTTCTGATCTTTTAAAGGTCTCATTAGAATCTCTAAAGCGTGGATCTGAAATGGTATTGGCACTTCTTTAACTTTTTATTTTACTGTTTAGTCCTTGAAAGAGTCCATGTTTGACGTTTAAACTTCAAAGTTAACAAGCCTGGAAAGAAAAAAAAAAGGTGGCTCATTATGCAGAATGTTTAAAATACTGATGTTTTAATGCAAAGGTACTAAGGGATGTTCGGGTATGACTTTTTTCAAGGTGGGTGTTGTGACCTCAACAATCAAAACCAGATAATCACTTGCTCAAAGCTAGTGGTAGTTGGGTGGTTTTACATGTATCGAGCTAATTAGTTTTCTTGCAACAACTATTTACCAAGTTATATATTATTTTGACTTCAAATAATCATAGAGAGAAAATCAGAATCACTCTACCCAAACACGCTATGATGATTGTGACTTTAAATCATATTAATGAGTTTAAACTCGCTTCCAAACACTCCATAAAAGAACAATGTCGAGTTCAAATATAAGATAAAAGTTGCACTATTTCTAGGACAATGGATTATCTTGTTCAAGGTTTTTTTTTTTTTTTTTTTTGGTAAAGGGATTATACCCGGTGAATAATCTTTTTTAAGTTTCGTGCACTATAACCATGTAATTGTTTATCAGGAACGGACTGGCGGTGCCAAGTTACTAGCATCATTAATGGCAAGTGATGAAGTGATTGTGCAAAGTATTTCAGAGGGACTCCTGGAAGCAAGAACCATACTTTCAAGTATATCTCATACAGATTCTTCATCTAGTGTTAGGCAACTGTGCACACAATTGCTTGCATGTATGACTTCTTATGGATCTCAAATGTAAATAGAGGATCTTTACCTCTTCGAAACACATGTTGACCTTACAATTTAACCGGTAAGATTACACTTTAAAGACGAGAATGCCATGAAATCAAGTAATCAATAGTCTTTGTACATACAAAAATGACATCTTTAGTATTTAGAATATATGTTTTGTTTGTAAAGGTGAAAAAATAGGCGGGTTGGTTAAAGGGTCCAAGTCAAAATGCTTAATCTTTTATGCGCATGTCAAAGCTGTCCGATTGACACACATTTTTGGTTTGTATAAAATAGCGTGTGCGCGCGCGGCATGTGCATCTGTGTATGTGTGTGCGTGTGTGTTAGGCATGGTTAGTCGGTGCATACAATTGCTTGCATATATGACTTCTTCCAAATAATTGGATCTTGAATGTAATATACATTTATGTCTAGAATGCTTAACTAAAATGTTTACATTTTTTCTTTTGGATTTATAGCAGTGGTGTTGAATTGAGGTTTGAAATAATCAATTCAAAAGAAAATTGATTTTAAGACACTCAGTTATTACATGCTAGCATGATACATGTAATTTAAATAAACTAACTGCAATTTTTTAAAAAAAGTTTGTAATTACAATAACGTAATCCTGTAGATTTGTGTTTTCGTTTTGTGGTAAAAAGAAATTTACGAAGAAAGAATGTGTGAGACACATAAAATTAAAAGTATACAAAAGGAAAAGATGTTGGCAGTTAAAGGAGTACTAGTAGCATACCGACATGTACTCTAAAATAAATGTTAACGGTATCAAAAGTTAAAAGTCGTTCGTGTCCGTTTGCTCGTGGCTGTTTGATTTCCGCTCGGTTGGCCGCGTCTTGCTCGAAATAAGCGCTTGCCCCGCGTCTGCTTCGGCTCGAGCTCATTTCGGTCGTGGCCCGTTCGTGCTTGAATATTTGTATAATGCTCTTTATTATTTGTATTAGTGACATTTAATGCACGAATTGTAATAACTGCATTAATTGTATTTATTGACCAGTTAATTAATTGATTACATTAAATATCTTAACCACATTAATAGTGCTTTGTATTTTGTACATTAAGTTTTAATATTTGTAAATCTTAAAATTAAAATTGATGAGAAAAATCATTAATAATGCATTGTGTATTGTACAATATGTTTTGTATTTTATAAGTATTAATTTTAATATCATCATTCTTTTATTATATGTAGTATAAATTTAGCTAAATATTATACAAACACGTCTTAATTAGATACACATCTTACTTACACTTCAATAATTTAGACAAAGCAATAAACAATAGAATACAAACCGTGCATTTCATATCTAACCTCCTTTTGTTAGAAAATTCATATATGATAGCGAATATGTATAAAACAGTTGTTTTGATGTTTCTTATTTGCGAATTTGTCGTTCAATACTTACACTTTTCTGTATATATGAAATTTATATGTAAAGTAGACAATATAATACAAACCGTTTACATCAGACGGATTTAAACGCCTCTACTACGATTGCGATGGCGAATTAATTAAATAGAGTTGTTTTGATGTTTCTTATTTGGATTTGCCAATTGCACGGTTTAATTATTGAAAACAGAATATGAATACAAAATGTATTTAATGCATGGATTGATATGTGCAAAGTTGGGTTAACTGTTTTATTATGGAGACATAAATCAGGACCGTCCACGTAACACCATCCATTCCAACAAATACCATCACATAATCACATTCAACAAACCCACACAAACAACAAAATTAAATATCTCTCTCTCTCTCTTTTTTGTCATCATCAATAACTAATAAATGCTTGAATTATTTTTCGCGGTGGCGTTCTCGGCGGTCCCACTGACGTTATACGTGCCGCCGGTAAGAAGCCTCAGTCTCTTCGTCGGATCTTTTCAACAGCTTATTCGCCACGTCACCCTTTATTCTCTTCGTATTTGTCCTCGTTTACGTCTCGCTTATAACCGCTTACTTTCTCAAATCCCCCCTCAACGCTAGTTGTTGATTCATTTTATTGTATATGTGTTTGTGAATTTGTTATATTGTGAGTGTTTTTATGTATATCAAGGAATGAAATAACTTATATATCTGTATATTAGGTTTTACTTATAAAGTGTTGTTTCGTTTTTTTTGTGTAAGCGAATATGTTTTAATGATTCAACTTAGATGAGATTTAAATGATTTTAGTATTAGAGGCTGCTAATGGATTTTTGTTACTTTGTGATTATTCTTATCATTTCTGTTGTTGCAATTAATTTAAGCTTTTCGCTATGTTCAATAGACATAAGAGGGATGTGCATATCCTTCGACCATCAATTTTTTATAGATTTTAATGTCTTTTTACTGTTTCTTAAAAAAGTGCATACCCTTTCACAGATTTCGGATCCGCCACTGATGTTTATACAAAACTTGTGATTTATTTTAGTACATTTATATTTTTGAGTTAGTTTCAGTTTGAACTTTGAACTGGAAGTCAATTGTAGTATTTGCATCTAGAGCTTATGATTAAATTAGATGAGATTTTACACACAGAGATTCTGATGACTGTGTCTTTGTTTTTTAGTCATAGTTACGATTTTTAGATTATTGGTAGTGTCTGATGATCAAGATAGCCATGTTTAGGGCTTGATTTTAAACCCAAACCGTTATTGTATTTGCATACAGAGCTGATGAGTGAAGTTTAGATGAGATTTTGCATTCAGATACCAGGCCTTCTGTAGATATAAAAAAGTTAGATGAAGCGTGGAAGTTGTGACTTGTGTCTTAAAAATACCATATTTTGAAATAATTTGTCTCAAAAGAAGTAGATGATTCCTGAATGATTATGCTATCTTGGGCAGCACCAAAAGCGTGAAACATATCACAATAAAGGATTAGATGATTCGACGTGATTAAACTTTGTTAAGAAGCTGAAAAAAAGCTAAAAACAGAGGCCAAGTCAAGAGATTCTGTATTTGTTGATGTAGAAACCAAAGAATATGATGAGTTGTGGTATGCATGTTGGAGAAGATCCCCCTTAGTGAGGGCTGAGAAGGAAATATCAAATAAGTGTTTAATACCTAGTTAGATAGTAATACTACTTTAAGGTACTTATGGTTCGAGCAGGGCAGAGCCTGTATTTTTTCCCAACAGGTCAGCAAATAGATACTACTTTAGGCAATTCAGAATCAGTAGTTCTGGAAAAGAATACTACTAGAATAATAAAAGAACATTCAGTAGGGTACATTTGATTTTAGTGTGGCTCTGGTCCTTGGATGTTAAGGACAAGATGTACGAGTCATCAGAGAAGGAACGGGCTAAATGAGGATAAAAACCAAACATTAGTGAAATGTGGTAAAGAAGATGTGAACCAGATACATGTTCAGCATCTGATACAAATGTGCAGTCATAACTTATATAAAACTTTTTTTTTCTGTAGTTTAGTACATAATGCATAGAAATTTAACATCAAGCCGGTTAAGCCATTAGCTATGTTCTATGTGTATGCCTTTTGTTTTCAATGCCTATTATCGTTGTCTGCATATGGTCTTTTTGAACTTCGGACTTGCTATATGATTACAACTTTTTATAAAGTTGTAAATATTCAATTGGATCTGCACGAATAACAAGCTATGCAAAATGAAGTTGCTGTAAAAATCAGTTTTGAACAACCCAAGTGTAAGTAAATGCATGCGAACATTAATCACTGATGTTATTCATATCATCATATGTATAGTTGTGAGTTTATTTGTTATACATATATTTGAGAAAGTTCATGGGAAAATTTGCAAGGAAAAGATCATCCTTTCACAAAAAGAATATACATGTACTGCTGTTTGTAACCATGGCACATTTAAAATCTGAAACAAGTTGAATGATGTTTCTACTTCGATAACAAAGCATGTTAATATATTGGCGCCAACATAAATGTTATTGTCATTGTTTGAACCGTTATTGGGTTTGGTTTGGTATGGTCTGGTTCAGTTTGATACCTTAAATTTAGAGACTAAACCGAAAACTGAGTATAAAATTTTGCTTACTAAAACCGTATTTGTAGTTTTTTCTGGTATATGCAAACGTTATATTTCTAAACTCTATCTGTGTTGTAAGTTGTAACGCACTTCAACCCGTGTTATTGTTACTGTTTGATGTTTCAAAAAAGAAGCTCCGACATAGATTTTGTTGCTTTCAGTTTCTCAGTGAATCGTTATGTTCTATAATATTTAACAGATTTATATAGGGCTGAGCATTCCGACCGACAAAACCGATTGGACCGAAGGACCGACAGTCCTGTCTCGGTCCCGATTTTTACCTTATTTCGGTCTCGGTTCGGCCCGGTCCGACCAAAAAACCGAAAATCTTGCCTATTTGGACCGGACCGACCAACCGAAGACCGGATCGGACCGACCACATTCGGTCTCGGTCTCGGTCCTGGTTTTTATCTTAATTCGGTCTTCGAATTTGTCGGTCCGATCCCGGACCGATGCTCGCCCTTAGATTTATATATAATTTGGTATAATCATTATACTGAATAATTATTTTCTTTCTGGAATCATTTGGATATATGACCTGACAATCATAAAAGCAATGAGAAAAGTTTCATACGGAACAAATTTTATCTAAAGAACAAATAAGTATATTTCAACCATCCATCCCCTTTGAATCCAATGGATTAGATTAATTTACATTTTAAATTAAAATCATACTTAGGGTCTTTTGATAAATTCACATTTTTTATAACCACTCACAAAATAACACACACACACATCATCACATGCTCTTTTGTAACCGCCCCAAACCACTAAACGGTCCCAATCCATCGAAATCGCCCCAAACCACCAAAACCACCGCGAAACCCTAATTGTGAAACATCATTCATTTAAAATGGATATCGGAGACGAATTAGCTCTATCTAAAGTCAATTCATTGGCAAAACTTGCTTCATCTAAAGTTCCCGATCAAAATAAGCTTCGAAATGTCGATTCCGTTATATTTTTAACTTATATGGTTCTATTAGTTAGTAGATGTTGATTTATTGCTTATTCTTTATTATTTTTTGATTAGTAGATGTACTGATTGAAGTTTGTGATTGAATGAGTTTTTGGATTAGCTTATTTTTTGCTTATAGGAATCAGATTGAATATTTTTTTATTGATTAGCTTATCAGAATCAGTAGATTGAATATTTGTGTTTATAGGAATCAGTAGATTGTAGTGTTTCTCGATATTAGAACCATTTTGAATTACCTTTCACCGATGTTAGAGTTTTGGATTAGTGTTTATTGATGTTAGATTTGTTAGCGTTTAATGATGTTAACACACATATTTCTAAGGTAAAGAGATATTTGGTCAAACGTAGGCACATAGGCTGCGTAGATCGCATAGGCTGCTAACACATATATCACAATGAAGAGAAAAGTAATTTTCAATTAAGTAGAAGTAATCGGATAATGAAGTTATCTAATCTTCATGCAAACATCGCATAGGGAAAGAGATGTCTGGTCCAACGTAGGCGCATAGGCTGCGTAGATTAGGTGCTAAAGATTATGTTTACTGGTTTTTTGTACTTTGGTTACCGTAGGCGCATTGGTTAGCATGATATTTGTGTAGGTTAGTCTTTACTTTGATGTTTGTTGTTGTGTTAGTGTTCTTGATGTTTTGATACATTTGATGGTGTGATATTGTTAGGTTAGGATCTGCGATTTCACGAGAATGTTAGTTAACGAGAATGTTATTACTAGTAGTAAACATATAATTAGATTCTTTTGATTTATTCGAATCCCATGAGATTCATCTTGAATCCCATGGGATTCGGTGAATCGATGGGATTCAAATGCTCAATTATTGTATAACTAATGTTTTTTTTTGTTATGGTGTTGTCGGTGGTTCTCCACGAAAGAAGTGGGTTACAAAATCGATATCCGTCGGGAGAAGGCACCGGTTGAAAAGGAGAAAGTCTTGGGAGAAGAAGGTGTCGGAGAAGGCACCGGTTGAAAAGGAGAAGGTGCCACCAAAGGAGGAGAAGGTCTGGGAGGTGGCACCGGATGAGAAGGTGTAGGAGAAAAGGAGAGGAAGGTCTTGAAAAGGAGAAGAGAGGTCTTTGGATAAGAATGTTAAGGTGCGGATAAGAAGGTGTAAGGAGAAGGCACCGGTTGAAAAGGAGAAGAAGGTGTCGGATAAGAATGTTAAGGCATGTACATGGTAAGGTAGAGGTTAATGAGCGAGAGGGTAAGAATGTTAAGGAGGCGGTCGTAAAGAGGCGAGGTTAAGAATGTTAAGGCACATGGTAAGGAAACAGAGAGGGAGAGAGGGTAAAAAGGGTAAGGAGGTGGTGGGTAAGAATCGAGAGGAAAGAATGTTAAGGCACATGCAAATGGTAAGGAGACAGAGGTTAATGAGCCAGGTTGGTAAGAAGGATAAGGTACATGCGCGTGTTAAGTTGAGCCACAGGATACCGCAAATGTTAAGTTGTCTACTCTTCTAAAGAAGCCAAAGGATAAGTCGGCTAAGGCTGATTTATTGGTTAAGGATAAGCCAAAGGAGAATTCATCTAAGAGAAATGTCATTCACTTGAAGGATAAGTCAAGACACGTCTTTTGAAGCATTGAGCACAAGATAAACCAAGAGTACAAAAAACTTCAATGTAAGCACATTTATGGAGTCAAATCAGAACAATACACATAAACCATGCAAGTGGAAGTCTTATAATAATAATCAAAGAGTAACAAGTCAACATTGAGCAATCTAGGATAACTAAAGCAAATCCTCAAAGCATCCTACTCTCGATCCCACGAAGATAATGACAAAGGAAAGGAAGGCCGTTTTCCACCACGAGCCAACAAAACAAACCAAATCAAATCATATGTCAATATCATGTAGTAACCATTGTAAGTGTACAAAACTCATCCACTTTGAGTCATGCCATTGGTGCATCAATGACACGGACATGGAACCCCATACCTAGTTAATGGCTCGGGTATCAAGCAATCAATATCAATGTCCAATATTAGCGGTTCAAGGTCATGATCAAGAATGAGATCAATCACGCCTTGGAACCTATATGAATTAGATAACGTTCTATAAGAATCCAAAACACTTGTTTTAAGATGACTTTCCATTTTTAGCAAGGATCCCATTTTAGTAATCTTTCCATTTAAGTAACTTTCTATTTTAGGAAACTTTCTATTTTAGGCAAGTTTCTATTTTAGTAACTTTCGAGTGTGATTTCCATAATTAGCAGGTTTCCAAATATAGCAGGTTTCCAAATATAGCAGGTTTCCATATATAGTAAGTTTAGTTACTTATCTCAAGTTATAATAGAAAATGAGTATTATAATGCTTTAGAGATCATTTATGACAAGTTACAAAAGTTTAGGGTTTAAAATGTCAATATTACAAAGTATAGGGTTAAAAGTGTAAATATAGTAAGTTTACCCATTTTAATCATGTAATCCCTTTAGTTAGTATTTTAACATGTTAATCCATCAAGTTATGCAATTTACCAAACAACCCCTTAACTTTATATAATCATGTATTACAACCCTAGTTTTACGTTATGAATAACAATTCCGTTTAAACATGTTAGGTATATTTTAAATGTACTATAAATCGACATTTCATGGGTTTATTATGAATCCCATGGAAACAAGAACAAGAATCAAACCACGAAAACCAACCCAAGTCTCCCTTGGCTTCATGAACCAGCGAAACAAAACCACCAGCGTCCGAGCCTCCGTCGAGACCAAACACGAACATCACGTCCACCAAACGATTACCGCGATTTTGGAATGGTGAAAAGAAAATATGGATCCTTGAATGGCGGCCAATATGGAGGGAGAGACAAATTCTCAAACTTTCCTTCTTCTCATTCCAATCATGTATGTAGTCATGGGTTTGATTTTGAATCCCATTTTGTATGGACCCATGGGTTTTATGAAATTTGATAAATACTGGACGAATTTTATTCATCCAGAAGTTTTCTAAATAAAACCCATGGGATTTTCAAAATCAAACCCATGGGATCCATGGAAAATCCATGGTAGATTGTATCATGGGATTTTTGAAAATTCAATATATTTATATTATGTCTTTTTCAATTTGTAGATCAAAACTCTCGATGATAAATCTCATGGATAAAGAATCAATGAGTCATCTAAAATCCATCATCATGAACCGATTCGATGATACAAAGAGTCACGAGTGAACGATTCGCGGAAAAAGGGTTTTGTCTTTATCAAATTTAGGCGAGAGTAAAAAAAAAGTGAATGTCAAGCTACAAAAATGTATAATTTTTAGAAATTTGTATTTTTTATGTTTTTTCTGTGTTTTTGATCTCATGGGATTCATAATCCCATGGGATTTTGTTGATCAACATATTTATAATGTCTTTTTTTTTACGTAGATTCTGATGATATTGAAGATAAGAAAAAGGATTTGAAGGGAAAGGGTTTGTTGAAGAGAAGAGGAGAATTCGAGTTCCGATTCGATGATAAGGAACTATAGAAAATAAGAATTTGATGAAGAGATTGTCTCAAAGTTGAAGAAGAAGGTAAAAAGCGATTGGCGCTGAGGAGGCGCATGAAAATCGTTGCTAAGTTTCCAATTCTTCATGCAAGACAACACCTCAACTCTTTTTACGCCATCAAGTGACTCAAAGTTGACATGAGGAGGTTTTGGCGAGATAGGATTTAGTTCTCTATTCAATGTTGCAATAGACTACATTCCGTCAAAGTTGGGAAGGTATGTAGTTTCTAATTTTCATGCAGAAACATGTGAGTTGATTTTGGAAAACGACAACTCAATCAAGGCCACTACTTCCAAAATTTGTGATATATTAGGTGTTCTTTTTGGTGGTAGATCTCTTTTTTCTTTAGAAACTAGATCAGAAAAAGATGAGTTTGTGAAGCGTTGGATTGGTCAGTTTTATCATAAAGGACTCAAGGATATCCGTGTGAATAACATTGCTTCTAAATTGATTGAGTCTCGGCAAGCTGACTTCCTTTTTAGAGTAAACTTTTGTACCCTTTTTGCAAACATGATGGGTATGGTTGATGGGTTGAAGGGGCAGATATGTTTGGATGTTGTTTTAAGAATGCGTGAAGATATTAAAGTTAGCGATATTGATTGGTGTGACTTTATTTATTGTTGCCTTAAACACCATAAAGCCCCGACAACGCTATCTAATCACTACACTGGGCCATATACCTTTCTCGTTGTAAGTTTCTAAGTTTCAACTCTAATAGTTTGATGTTTAAACGTGTTTGTGTGACAGATTTATTCTAACCTTCTTTACAATTTTTTGTTTTTTGTTTTTCAGCTTTTTTATCTAGATTCAACAAAGCATGAAAAGATTTATGTTGTTCGGACACGTCCTGCTATCAGAAGTTGGCCTTCATATTTAATGTCCCAAAGACAGGATATAGAACTTAAAGAAGAACGTTTGGGTTTGCTAGAACTTCACGAGAATGGGTGAATCGTTCAATAATTTGAAGGGTTTATTTGTGGTGGTTCAAAGATTCTTATTTGAAGAGGTTCGTTTAAATTTTGTTTTTGTTTCTCATTTATTGTTATTAAATGATATCATTGTGAATCCATGAGATTCTAAACATGATCCCATGAGATTGGTTGTGAATCCTATGGGTTTGCATGGGATTTAGACAAAGCCCTATGGGATTCACAACCAATCTCATGGGATCATGTTTAGAATCTCATGGGATTCGCAATGATATCATTTAATAACAATAAATGAAAACAAAAACAAAATTTAAACGCACTCTCTTCAAATAAGAATCTTGCGAACCACCAAATAAACCCTTCACTGTTGAACCTCGGATTCACCCATTCGGTTGAAGTTCTAGCAAACAAACGCTCTTCTTTAAGTTCTATATCTGTCTTTGGGACATTAAATATGAAGGCCAACTGACAGCGTGACGTCCGAACAACTTTCATGCTGTTGAATCTGGATACAAAAGGCGAAAACAAAAAATTGTAAAGAAGGTTAGAATAAATCTATCATGCAAACATGTTTAAACATCAAACAATGGGAGTTGAAACTTAGAAACTTACAACGCGGAAGGTATATGGCCCGTTGTAGTGATTAATGGTTGTCGGGGCTTTATGGTGTCTAAGGCGAATAATAAAGTCGCACCATCAATATCGCTAACTTTAATATCTTCACGATCGATTAAAACAACATCCAAACATATCCGCCTTCAACCCATCAACCATACCCATCATGTTTGCAAAAGGGTACAAAGTTTACTCTAAAAGGAAGTCGATCGCGAGACTCAATCAATTTAGAAGCAATGTCATTCACACGGATATCCTCGGTCGCTGGGATAAAGCGACCAATCCAACGGTTCACAAACTCATCTTATTCTCGATCTGCGTTAAAAGAAAAATAGATCTACCACCAAAAGGAACACCTAAAATATCGCGATTTTGGGTAGTGGCCTTATTGAGTTGCCGTTTTCAAAATCAACTCACAAGTTTCGCGTGAAAATTAGAAACTACATACCTTCCCAACTTTGACGGATGTGTCTATTGCAACGATGAATGAGAACTAAACTCTATTTCGACAAAACCTCCCATGTCAACCTTGGAGTCACGGATGGCGTAAAAAGAGTTGTGGTGTTGTCCTTGCATGAAGAATTGGAAACTTAGCAACGTACTTTCATGCGCTTCCTCCTTAGGCGTCAACCGCTTCTTACCTTTCTTCTTCAACTTTGAGACAATCTCTTCATCAAATTCTTCCTTTTATAGATCCTTTATCATCGAATCGGAACATGAATTCTCGCTCTTTCTCCTCAACAAACCCTTTCCCTTCAAATCCTTTTTCTTATCTTCAATATCATCATAATCTACGTAAAAAAAAGACATTATAAATATGTTGATAAACAAAATCACATGGGATTGATATTGAATCCCATGGGATTTCATACAAAATCCCATGGGATTTCATACAAAATCCCATGGGATTTCATACAAAATCCCATGGGATTCTATACAAAATCCCATGGGATTCAATATGAATCCCATGAGATCAAAAACATAAAAGACAAATTTCTAAAACTATACCTTTTGTAGCTTGACCTTCACTTTTTTTACTCGTCTAATTTTGATAAAGACAAAACCTTTTCCGCTTCACTTCATCTTTGACTAATCGGTCAAAAAATGTGACTCAAGTTTATCGACTTATATCGGAATCTACATAAAAAAGGACATAATATAAATATATTTATAAAAAAAATCCCATGATACAATCCAATGGGATTTTGTATGGAATCCCATGGGATTCAAAATCAAACCCATGGGATCCATATAAAATCCCATGGGATTCTTAATAAATCCCATGAGATCAAAAATATACCTTTTGCAGATTGACCTTCAGTTTTTTTGTACTTTTCGGTTTATCTTCAGGCTCAACTGCTTCAAAAAACTGTGTCTTCGGCTTATCCTTTGGCTTATCCATCAAGTGAATGACATTTCTCTTAGATGAATTATCCTTTGGCTTATCCTTAACCAATAAATCAGCCTTAGGCGACTTATCCTTTGGCTTCTTTAAAAGAGTAGACAACTTAACATTTGTGGTATCCTGTGGCTCAATCAAAATAGTCGCACGCGCCTGTACCTTACCCTTCTTACCAACTGGCTCCTTAACCTCATCTCCTTAACCTCTGCCTCCTTACCCTTTTCTTGTGCCTTAACATTCTTACCCTCTCTTACCTTGCCCACCCTTCTTACCCCTCCTTACCTCTTCTCCTACCTCTCTCGCTTACCCTCCCTCTTCCTTAACCTCTCTCTCCTTAACCTCACCTCCTTACCACGTGCCTTAACATTCTTATCGGGCACCTTCTTCTCAATTTCAACCGTGCCTTCTCAGGCACCTTCTTATCCGACACCTTCTTCTCCTTTTCAACCGGTGCCTTCTCCAGCACCTTCTTCTCCTTTTCAGCTGGCACCTTCTCCTTTTCAACCGGTGCCTTCTCCGGCACCTTCTTCTCCTTTTCAGCCGGCACCTTCTCCTTTCAACCGGTGCCTTCTCCGACACCTTCTTCTCTGTTTCAGCCGGCACCTTCTCCTTTTCAACCGGTGCCTTCTCCTGACGGATATCAGATTTTGTAACCCGCTTCTTCCGTGGAGAACCACTGACAACACCTAACATAAAAAAACATTAGTTATACAATAACTGAGCATTAAGTAGCCCATGAGATTCATGAATCCCATGGGATTCAGAATAAATCAGAAGAATCTAGTTATATGTTTACTACTAGTAATAACATTCTCGTTAACTAACATTCTCGTTAAATCAGCAGATCCTAACCTAGCAATATCACACACATCAAATGTATCAAAACATCAGTAAACACTAACACAACAACAAACATCAAAGTAAACGCTAACCTACACAAATATCATGCTAACCAATGCGCCTACGCTAACTGAAGTACAAAAAATCAGTAAACATAATCTTTAGCACCTAATCTATGCAACCTATGCGCCTACGTTGGACCAGAAATCTCTTTCCCTATGCGATGTTTGCATGACGATTAGACAACTTCATTATCCGATTACTTCTACTTAATTGACAGTTACTTTTCTCTTCATTGTGATATTTGTGTTAGCAGCCTATGCGATTTACGCAGCCTATGTGCCTACGTTGGACCAGATATCTCTTTACCTTAGAAATATGTGTGTTAGCATCATTAAACGCTAACAAATCTAACATCAGTAAACATTAATCCAAAAACTCTAACATTAGTAAAAGCTAATCCAAAATGGTTCTAACATCAGTAAACACTACAATCTACTGATTCCTATAAACACAAATATTCAATCTACTGATTCTGATAAGCTAATCAATCAAAAAATATTCAATCTACTGATTCCTATAAGCAAAAAATAAGCTAATCCCAAAACTCATTCCATCACAAACTTTAATCAGTACATCTACTAATAAAAAAATAATAAAGAATAAGCAATAAAATAAGCAATAAATCAACATCTACTAACTAATAGAACCAAATAAGTTAAAAATATACCAGAATCGACATTTTGAAGCTTATTTTGATCGGGAACTTTAGATGAAGCAGGTTTTGCCAATGAATCGACTTTAGATAGAGCTAATTCGTCTCGAATATCCATTTTAAATGAATGATGTTTCACAATTAAGGTTTCGCGGTGGTTTTGGTGGTTTGGGGGCGGTTTCCGGAGGATTGGGACCGTTTAGTGGTTTGGGGGCGGTTACAAAAGAGCGTGTTTGATGTTGTGTGTTTTTTTTGTGTTATTTTGTGAGTGGTTATAAAAAAATGTTAATTTACCAAAAAGACCCTAAGTATAATTTTAATTTAAAATGTAAATTAATCTAATCCGTTGGATTCAAAGGGGATGGTTGAGATCTACTTATTTGTTCTTTAGATGAAACTTGTTCCGTATGGAACTTCTCTCTTTTGGTGTAATTTACTATTCTTTACTTATTTGTTCTTTAGATGGAACTTCTCTCTGTTTTGTCATTTTAGGTCTTTTCTAAAGTATAGCATGAGCCCGTTTGACTCATGCCCGTTTAAGGCCGTGCCCGTTTAAACCCGTGCTCATTTTGATAAATTTTTCTAATGAATGAGTAGATAACGGAATCAGATAATTGCTCATTTTGTGATATAAAACATGTGAGCATACGTGATACTCATGTAGATGTCTTGATGTCCATACTATGCCATTTTGTCATGGATGGTTGTGGGTAAATGGGATTATTTTTTGCCACAGATGATCCCAAAATGGGCCAATTCTATCTAGTTCAAATTTATTTGGTTCGAAACATTTTTTATACTTCGGCTCGTTCCCCATTCCGTGTCCGCTGATCGATCAATTCATTTAGTGCCCGTTTGGTATATAGGTGGGTTTAGGATTTGGATTTGAATTTGGAATTGAATTTAGGATTAGGATTTGGATTTAGATTTGATGTAAGAGAGAGAAAAAAAAAGGTAAAAATAAAAACTGAAAATGAATATTTTAACAATTAATAAATATACTTCAAGTTGGTTTTCTTATTTTATAATAAAGAAGCAAGACACATGCAACTAAAATGACCCCACAATTATCACGAAAGTAACCCATGTGCCCTGAATTTTTAACAGTACCATTCTTTTAGCATAAATCTCAAATCCGAAAGTCTTTTTATCAAACAAACAGCCGCTTCTTAATTTGAAACCCAAAACCCAGTCCAAACCCCTAAACCAAACTGGCCCTTAAACTTTCAACCTCTGACACCATAATTTTAAGACAATTGCCTGTCAGCCTTTAAATGAAGGGATTGAGTCGTAGAATAACAGCGTACTTTTCCAAGTGTCCCGATCGAGCGTGTACTTTTTTAAGTCGTAGAATAGCAATGTATTTTCCATAAGTGTCCGTTTAGTGCGTGTACTTTTTAAGTCGTAGAATAGCAATGTACTTTCCATAAGTGTTCCAATTTAGTCGTGGGATGGCGTGCCAAATTGGAACACTTATGGAAATAGGACGTACCAAATTGGAACACTTATGGAAAGTACATTGTTATTCTACAACTTAAAAAGTACACGCATCTAAACGGACACTTATGGAAAATACATTGCTATTCTACGACTTAAAAAGTACACATACGAGAATGAGACACTTGAAAAGTGCGTTGCTATTATACGACTCAATCCCTTAAATGAATTGTTACAGTATCTTTTTATAAAGTACAAAAAGTCATAAATGAAATTTTTGCACCTTACATGCCTACATGTAGGCATCCCAAGCGTATCCATTTTTAGTCATTATCAACCATCATTGTATTATCGGCTCTGAATTAACCGTATGAATCGAAATCTGAAACTTAGTCGGCGGCTAAGTGAGTGGGTAGTGGCTTATATAGTTGGTAAGAATTGTCCTCGTGTACATAAAAAAAAAAAAAAAAAAAAATTAAAAATTTTGCATGTTAAAAAATTTGAGGAGAAAAGAAACATAAAAATCGTATAACATACACCAACCCCATGAATTGTTGCTCTATACCACAATGTAAAGTGTGGTGGCTTGGCGTCACAGGCATAACATGTTGCCTATGACATGCTGCACCCATTGCTCTTTAAAACTATTTCTCTAAAAAAGTTAAGGATGCATATTGTTTTCTATCCTAATGGAGACAATCGCGCTAACTTTTCCGTTTAGCACGTAAGTTCTTCCAAGACAAAAATGTTAATACAAATAAGCCGTAAAAACGTTTATTTATATTTTACGATCTTCTAATGTTTTGTCGATAACAAACGTAAAATCATTTTAACGAAACAAATAAAATATATAAATGGTTTGAACTAATAGTTTCTAACATATTCACATAAAACACTAAAACAAGCATAAGTGATTTTATGATTACATATGTACAACAGCTAGTGTTTACATATTTGGGTAAAATATACATATAACTAGTATGTAGTATATTGGGTAATATAAATGGGTAAAAACTTAAGTATCATAACCCATTGGGCAAATACATTGAATGTAGTTGGGTACAACCCAAAGCCCATGACCCATGGAGCTTGACCCATAACCCATTGCATGACATCATGATTATATCATACATGGATAATATCCATAACCCATGGATCAACCCATACCCAAGTGACTAAGTGCATTGCACTCAAGAGATACATTGTATCTAGCCTAAGATCCATGGTTCAACCCATGACATATAACCAAAATACCCATGGGTAAAGGGCGTCCCACGGATCCCTAGCTTAACGCTGACGGATCCTTGTGGAAGGATCCGTGGGATCCGGGAGCGATGATTTTTTCTTCTATAAATAGTGAGCCATTTCTTCATTGTTTCTCATCCCTTTCTAACACACTTTCTCCCCGAGTTAAAACTCACTAACCTCGTATCCAAGAGATCTATGTTTGTAGTTTTGTTTTGTGTGACCTTCTAGGTTCCTTTAAAGGCAAGATCACCACCTTTGAAGATGAGCAAGCTCAAGTCCATGAGTTGCCATGCTTCCTCATCATCAAGGCTCTTCAAGTCTTCTTGTTGATGATTCCTTTCTTTCTTCTAAGAAGTGTAGTGTTGAAGGCGATGAGTGTTATTCACTCATCATTTTGGTCAATCTGAGCTATGAAACATCTAAAACACTTAAATGCATCAAAATCTTGAAAATATCTCAAAATTGTGTTTTATATGTTTCGGATGCAAAATTATCAAAACAAATGAAAACGAACAAAGTTTGCATAATTGGCGTTTAGGTCCCAGACTTTCAAAAATTGGCAGAAATAGTCCCTGAGCACGTATTTTAAAAGAAAAGTCACCAAAGGTCCTTTTGAAATCATAAGTTGTCATAATTAGTCCTTTGGTGAAAAATTTCAAAAGTTTTGAGAAATGGCAAATTCAGTCCCTCAAGTTTCAGGATTGGCAGTTTTGGTCCTTGCATTATTTGAGATTTACAAGTCCAACCCTTGGATCACTTTTCAGAAATTTCACTTTTGGCCCATGGAGTTTCGAATTGTACAGCTTAGGTCCCTAAACTACTAATGGACTCAAGTTTAGTCCTATAACTCCTAAGCCCAATGTTTAATCCCAAGCCCAATATCCACTTTACCCGGTCCAACCCAAACCCTAACCCGGTCAAAGTATACCAAATCCACCCCTGCCTACCCTGTCTTCCCCATTCTTTCCCATGAACAATACCTGCGCCCAAGAAACACGTAACCCTAAACACCCTTTTCCTTCTCCCCAAACACTCCACCTCCTTGAACCCTTTTACCCAGCTACACCAAACCTAACTCACCCTTAATCCTCTTTACCCGTTATACCCAAATCCCAAACCCACTATCACTTTTTCCACTCATTCCAATGGCCAAGTCACCAATCCTTAGCTACAAAGGACCCATCAATGGCTCGATGAATTCCACATTGGTACCTACTTAATTGATGGTCAAGATTGAGCGGGAGAAACACAAGCACATGTGAAGACCTCAAGAGATTGAAGACCCTAGGGTTTTAGTATAAAAGGATGATGTAGCCATTGTTATAAGGCACCCTAGTTTAACTTTAAAATTTAGTTTTCTGCTTTCACCGATTGTAACTGTTTTTTAAGTTAATGAAGAAAGTTTTATTAAGTTAAAGTTCTTTTCCCGCTCTTATTGCCTTTTTTAGTTCTAAAGTCTCCAAGATAGTCATGCTAAGTTTTTTTTTAGTTAAGTTTTGATCAAGAAAAAAAAAAAAAAACCAGTTTTTATAGTTTTATGTTTCTGTATTAAATTGTTCTTTATTAATGAAAGTCTTTTTATGTTTTTAATGCTTATCAGTAGTTAGTAAATTTCTCCTTCAAGTGTTTTGTGGTTCCATTCAGTTTGCAAAAAAAAATAAGGGTCTCAGGTTCTGAAAAGGGGTGTTTGGTTATTGCTTATAAACAGGTCAAATCCCACTTTTTACCCGTTTGACTTTCTAAGTCAAACTCCATTTTAGCTATAAATCAGTTTCCATGTATTAACTTTGTTGGAAATGTCCTTTTTCTGTCTTTTTGAATGCTGCACAGGTCAGCAACATTAGTTTCTGATCTTGTGAAATCTTTGGTTTCATTTGAGAGTCAAAATGTATTAAGTTGAATGTCATGCAATCCTTGTATGGTAAATTCGCTTAGGAGTTAATCTTGCACCTTAAAATTGCTTCTAGCACTGTTAAAATCAAGTTCAAAAGTAGTCCTTGGTACAAATTTCTAAAACACCGCATCAAGAAAATAAGTGTCAAAAGCTATCGATCTCGACTTATTTCTAAGTCGATAAAAGTTTTCTTGGGTCCTAATTGTTATTTTAACATCTATGCTAGCTTAATCTCACTTGTGTAGCTTTTCATTGCTTTCAAGGACTCCTTTCACTATAGATAAGCTCGAAAAGCCTCTCTTCAAAATTTGTTGTGAGCTGCGGTTGCAACAGGTCACTTTTCTCCTTTTTCTTTTTAGCTTATCAGTAGTTAATCGTAGATCATTTAGGTTATATTAGGCTCATTAGTTTGGATAGCATAGGATTAGTGTAAACTGAGCGCAGCTTAGCTTAATTGTATCCCTTTACAGCTTGTTCTCTCTTGTTAATAGCTTTAGGATCCCTTGGGTACACACCAGTTCCCAACTGCTTTTTCTCCTTACTCACTTGTTCAATTTCTTGTTTTAAGCTTATACATAGTACATGTAAGTCAACTCTTGCTTATCCACTGCCTTAGTCGCCCGATCTTGTGCTTAATAACTGCTAGCATAAGGGGTGTTTGGTATAGCCTGTGTATAAAGGTGTTTGTAAGTTTTTTTTTACTGATTGTTAGTGGTGTTTTTGTTTGCAAATTTTCCAAGTCAGTTACCAATAAGTCCAAACAGCTTATTGACAAGTTTTCATAAAGAAGTTTTCACAAAAGTTTGTTTATTTTGATTGCTTCTTCGTTTCGAAGCGGTTAAAAAAAGGTTTCAAAAAGCGGCATGGTGGGACTCGAACCCACGCCACCCAGCTCACACACAACACGCCTACCGTTTGCCCTTGGGACTTGTCTCATTAAAATGTTGCACACTTAAATACTTAAGGTCATTTGGCAGTTTGTGCTTTAAGCTCTTTTGAGCTTATTTCCAGCTTATTTTCGAAAGCAACACCCACCTTTTTAATTTTTCTTAGAATCAGTGAATAGCAAAGCACTTTCTGTGAATTTTTTAGATTTTTCCTAAATAGTTTAATATTTTTAATCATTTAATTAGTGTTTAATAGTTTTTAATTCGTAGTAATTAATTTAAAAGTCAAAAAAATACCCGGTCTTTTTCTAAAATTATTTTTTGTCAAATAGAACGTAGGAAAATTAATTTCACACCAGTAGTCCTTAAATTGCAAAACTTTTACGCTTATGGCTCGGGTTGTTTCCCTGCTTTTACGCTTTTACGTTTTGCACCCTAGGACTTAGTGTAGCTTCGTTTTATCATTCCTTAGGCTTAGTGATAGTTTATTTTAGTTATTTAGGGTTCCTTGCCTTAATTACCTTCCGTTAATTAATTGTAGAATTAAGTAATCAAATCCAAAATCATTAAAAACCAATTCAAGTTCAAATCACGAAACTCAACGAATCCTTCCATTCACACCTCGTTGGGACACGACCCGGGAAATCACTTTTCCGGTATCACTTTCATCACATTCGTGAGGTTTGGCACGTTAACCCTTTTCCTAAAAGGTTGATTTGTCGGATTTTACGGTTATTTTGATATACGTTGATATTGTGTTTTTCACCACTCACTTCACAACGAATCAAATTTTGGCGCCGCTGCCGGGGAGGTGTGTTGCGACAATATCATGATTTTTGCGATTAGTGACTTGAAGAACCTTCCTCGTGAAGTTACCGTTTTTGAAAAATACAAAAAAAAAAATACTCTTCTCATTCCTCTTATCCGTATGATTCTATTTCTCTTACCCTCTCGTACCGTTTGATTCTACTCTTCTTTAACCTCAAAACTGTTTAATTCTATCTCTTTAACCCTCTATATGTTTAATTCTTATGTCGACAATCATCAACATCATCGTCACAAGTGTGTGTGAGCGGTGTGGAAGGCCTAGTTCAAGCGAATTTTGCAATTTGTGCGAATTATCCATAAAAAATTCTTTTCAAAGTTATTTTGACCACCCGCCACAACCCGAAATACGTTCTAATGTTGACAAACCCGTTCAAACGTCGGAGCTACCTCAAACACCCACCGAGGGTCCCGAGGACACTTTCTTTGAATCTAGAACCCGTAATCTAATCGAGCAAATTCAAGCCGATGAAAAAAGGTCGAGAATTAGAATTGATTACGATGAACCCGTTCAAACACCGGAGACCATAACGGAAGTGGTGGAACTTGCTAGCTCTAAGAGCACACCACTTGTCCCAACTCCGGAATCTTCAGAACGTTTTACCGACGATTTCTTTAGGGCCAGAAATGACATGATTCAAAACTTCTTAATTGAACTTCGTCATGATTCAACTTCGGGAAATACCGCTTTTCCTTCCTTATGTGATGTTGTTGAACCCTCGATTCCTATTCCCGAGCCCGAAATATCTTCGTTTGATCAAAGTTATTGCTACGGTTGTGGAGACTTGTTACCACAAGGTTTTCGTTGTTACAAATGTATGTGCGAGTGGTGTGGAAACTATCTCATCAATGGATGTAGTTCGATTTTGTACCGAGAATCCATTTGCTTATGATTCTAACCCTAATCTTTCGCTTATCCTCAAAACAATTTCAATTACCCTCCACAAAATTCATACGAACCGAACAGATTTTCATCATTTCAATGATCAAACGTCATTTCAAAATTTCTCTCCCAATACCCTCATTGTGCTAAGTGTGGGGTCCTCATGATGATTATCAATGTCAATCGTGGACTTCGAATTTGACAACATCCAACCCCACAGCTTCCGTCATTGATCAATTTCCTCGATAATTCTTGAAGAACTTTCCGAGGAACAAGTCTGCTCGAACGAAGATTACTAGCCGATGAGCGAGCGGCTCAAAAGCTCTCCTCTTTAACGAAGCTTGCCGTCTCGATGACGAGGATGAGGAAGATTGGGAGATGACAAAGGACAAGGTGCATATCTCAAGCCCACAAAGTACCGCACATGTCCACTCTCCGCCCTTATCTTGCCTATCTACCTTAGAACCGTCGGATAATCTTTTAATGGGGGACGAAAACCTTAGCACTATTTCGGAAACGGAACGGTCTTGTGTTGAGAACCTCGTCCCAACCCCAAGTGAGTCCGAGGTTATCTCCGGTAATATGTGTGATGAGCCTCTTAAGGATGATTCTCCTCTTGACATTCCAAACGATCATGTCGAGATGTTCTCCGATTCTGACAATGATTGTACTTCGTTTGACGATTCTTTATCTTATGGAGACATCGATTATGTCGAGGACTTTCCTTCTGAGCTAGTTAGCTTAGAGGAAGTGAGAGATTCTGATGATCTGAAAATTGAGGACGAGATACTTCGTGAAAAATTGTTCAATGTAAATCTCCTCGTTTCTAAGATCGAATCATTATGTGCTAAGCCAGCTTCATCTCCTATCCCCGTTGTGGATAGTGACTCTATCTTGGAAAAGCCCGAAACATTTCCTGAACTTGAGGCTTTCTCCAATGATTCTCTTCCGGAATTTGATGTATTCCGCTTTGATGACGTTCATACTGAAAAAGAGAGTAGTGGCATTCCCACTTTTCATCTTTCTCTTCCTGAGTATGAGTCGTCCACATTTGAATTGCTTCCTCCTTCCGAAAGGAGTTGGCCTTTCCATGAGGAGTTCGCCGTGAACTCGCTCACATCGATCCTCTTCCTCTGAGAATTGAGGATGAGATTTTTGAGCAAAATGCTCTGCATCCTCTTTTATCTATGAGTGACTCATCTACCCTTGAGGATTTTACCGTGGTTGATACTTGCGTTTCATTCCTCTCCGAGGACAAAGTGTTCAAACCCGGTATCTTACCTTTCAAGGGAGTTCACTCTCGGATATTTCTTAAGTCCAACACGGATGTTGTGACTTATAAAGTGGTGGATAAGATTTCTGAACATTCCGTTAATGTTCCTAAATCTAATCTTTTGCCCACCTATCCCACCCGTTGTCAAGTAATTGACACTTTGCCTTCTCCTCCCATTTCTTCTCCATGTCTTAACTCCTACGAGAGTGAAGATACCATCTTTGACCCCAAGATTTCTCATTCTCTTGAGCCGAATATATCTCATCGGTGTGGAACTTTCACGTGCTTCAAATGTTTGTCCAAACATCTTGAATGAAAGTCCGATGGAGATTGTTTCTTCCACTTTGCTTCCCATGAACCAATGAATGCGGGGTCGAGTCAAGCTAGCGACTCGAGGAACAAAAACGAGAGCACACTATATGGGTTTTCACCCATATTTACGATTTCTTTCTACTTTCTACCACCCTAGTGTGGGGAGTTGCCCATTTGTTGTACATAAGTTTTCTAAAATATATATATATATATATATATATATATATATATATATATATATATATATATATATATATATATATATATATATATTTCAAATAACTACCGTAGTATTTCCCTTTTACGCGGTACTTTGAATATTGAGGGCAATATTCATTTCTAGTCCGGGGAATTCTTATCATATGTATTACCATCTTATTCCCCATTTTTGGCCAAATTTTTTGGAGTAAGTGTTTTGCACTTACTCACTTCTGATTATCGATCCACCATGTCTAATAAACAAAAGGATTGGCTAATCCAGAGCAAACGGCTCTTGGTAAAGATATCTCAAAACCGTTGACGGCTTGCAATTTGCCCAAAATTGTATGGTGTTCACCACCATATCTTTAATTAGTAAAGAGTTGGCAGCCCGCAAGTTTATGGCTTGTGGTAAAGGCGGTTAGAAAACCATAATTGGTAATCGACTCACCAAAGATATTTTATCTAAGAGTTGGCTAGTCCGAAACAACGGCTTCGTAAAGACAAATCAAATCCGTTGAAGGCGGTGATTTGCTCAAAATCATATGGTTATCGCACCATAGTTCTTACTTGAACTAAAACATTTGGCTACTCAAGAGTAATGGCTTTTGGTAAAGAGATTCAAATCCATTAAGTTTTCTCAAAAGATTGCTAGGGACTAGCAATGGTTCATGTGGGATTTGATGAGTCTTATTCACTCATCATTTTGGTCAATCTGAATCTGAAACATCTAAAAACACTCTTAAATGCATCAAAATACTGAAAATATCTCAAAATTGTGTTTTATATGTTTCGGATGCAAAATTATCAAAAACAAATGAAAACGAACAAAGTTTGCATAATTGGCGCTTCACCTCGACTTTCAAAATTGGCGTAAATAGTCCACGAGCACGTATTTTAAAAGAAAAGTCACCAAAGGTCCTTTTGAAATCATAAGTTGTCATAATTAGTCCTTGGTGAAAAATTTCAAAAGTTTTGAGAAATGGCAAATTCAGTCCCTCAAGTTTCAGGATTGGCAGGTTTGGTCCTTGCATTATTTGAGATTTACAAGTCCAACCCTTGGATCACTTTTCAGAAATTTCACTTTTGGCCCATGGAGTTTCGAATTGTACAGCTTAGGTCCCTAAACTACTAATGGACTCAAGTTTAGTCCTATAACTCCTAAGCCCAATGTTTAATCCCAAGCCCAATATCCACTTTACCCGGTCCAACCCAAACCCTAACCCGGTCAAAGTATACCAAATCCACCCCTGCCTACCCTGTCTTCCCCATTCTTTCCCGCCCAAACAATACCCTGCGCCCAAGAAACACAGAACCCTAAACACCCTTTTCCTTCTCCCCAAACACTCCACCTCCTTGAACCCTTTTACCCAGCTACACCAAAACCTAACTCACCCTTAATCCTCTTTACCCAGTTATACCCAAATCCCAAACCCACTATCACTTTTTCCAGCTCATTCCAATGGCCAAGTCACCAATCCTTAGCTACAAAGGACCCATCAATGGCTCAGATGAATTCCACATTGGTACCTACTTAATTGATGGTCAAGATTGAAGCAGGAGAAACACAAGCACATGTGAAGACCTCAAGAGATTGAAGACCCTAGGGTTTTAGTATAAAAGGATGATGTAGCCATTGTTATAAGGCACCCCTAGTTTAGCTTTAAAATTTAGTTTTCTGTTTTCACTCAATTGTAATCTGTTTTTTTTAAGTTAATGAAGAAAGTTTTATTAAGTTAAAGTTCTTTTCCTGCTCTTATTGCCTTTTTTTTAGTTCTAAAGTCTCCAAGATAGTCATGCTAAGTTTTTTTTTAGTTAAGTTTTGATCAAGAAAAAAAAATAAAAAAACCAGTTTTTATAGTTTTATGTTTCGTATTAAAATGTTCTTTATTAATGAAAGTCTTTTATGTTTTAATGCTTATCAAGAGTTAGTAAATTTCTCCTTCAAGTGTTTTGTGGTTCCATTCACTTTGCGAGAAAAAATAAGGGTCTCGTGTTCGAAAAGGGGTGTTTGGTTATTGCTTATAAACAGGTCAAATCCCACTTTTTACCCGTTTGACTTTCTAAGTCAAACTCCATTTTAGCTATAAATCAGTTTCCATGTATTAACTTTGTTGGAAATGTCCTTTTTCGTCTTTTGAATGTTGCATGTCAAGAACATTAGTTTCGATCTTGTGAAATCTTTGGTTTCATTTGAGAGTCAAAATGTATTAAGTTGAATGTCATGCAATCCTTGTATGGTAAATTCTCTTAGAGTTAATCTTGCACCTTAAAATTGCTTCTAGCATCGTTAAAATCAAGTTCAAAAGTAGTCCTTGGTACAAATTTCTAAAACCCGCATCAAGAAAATAAGTGTCAAAGTTATCGATCTCGACTTATTTCTAAGTCGATAAAAGTTTTCTTGGGTCCTAATTGTTATTTTAACATCTATGCTAGCTTAATCTCACTTGTGTAGCTTTTCATTGCTTTCAAGGACTCCTTTTCAGCTTATAGATAAGCTCGAAAAGCCTCTACTGAAGCTGTTTGTGAGCCTGCAGTTGCAACAGGTCACTTTTCTCCTTTTTCTTTTTAGCTTATCAGTAGTTAATCGTAGATCATTTAGGTTATATTAGGCTCATTAGTTTGGATAGCATAGGATTAGTGTAAACCGAGCGCACTTAGCTTAATTGTATCCCTTACGACTTGTTCTCTCTTGTTAATAGCTTTAGGATCCCTTGGGTACACACCAGCTCCCAACCGCTTTTCTCCTTACTCACTTGTTCAATTTCTTGTTTTAAGCTTATACATAGTACATGTAAGTCAACTCTTGCTTATCCACCGCCTTAGTCGCCCGATCTTGGCTTAATAACCTGCTAGCATAAGGGGTGTTTGGTATAACTTTGTGTATAAAGGTGTTTGTAAGTTTTTTTACCGATTGTTAGTGGTGTTTTGTTTGCAAATTTTCCAAGTCGATTACCAATAAGTCAGTCAAACAACTTTTATTGACAAGTTTTCATAAAGAAGTTTCACAAAAGTTTGTTTATTTTGATTGCTTCTTCGCCTTCAAGAAGCGATTTAAAAAAAAAGTTTCAAAAAAGCGGCATGGTGGGACTCGAACCCACGCCACCCACTCACACACAACACGCCTACCGTTTGCCCTTGGGACTTGTCTCATTAAAATGTTGCACACTTAAATACTTAAGGTCATTTGGCGGTTTGGCTTTAAGCTCTTTGAGCTTATTTCCGACTTATTTTCAAAGCAACACCCACCTTTTAATTTTTCTTAGAATCGGTGAATAGCAAAGCACTTTCTCGTGAATTTTTAGATTTTTCCTAAATAGTTTAATATTTTTAATCATTTAATTAGTGTTTAATAGTTTTTAATTCGTAGTAATTAATTTAAAAGTCAAAAATACCCGGTCTTTTTCTAAAATTATTTTTGTCAAATAGAACGAGGAAAATTAATTTCACACCGTAGCCCTTAAATTGCAAAACTTTTACGCTTATGGCTCGGGTTGTTTCCTGCTTTTACGCTTTTACGCTTTGCACCCTAGGACTTAGTGTAGCTTCGTTTTATCATTCCTTAGGCTTAATGATAGTTTATTTTAGTTATTTAGGTTCCCTTGCCTTAATTACCTTCCGTTAATTAATTTGTAGAATTAAGTAATCAAATCCAAAATCATTAAAACCAATTCAAGTTCAAATCACGAAACTCAACGAATCCTTCCATTCACACCTCGTTGGGACACGACCGGAAATCACTTTTCCTAGTATCACTTTCATCACATTCGTGAGGTTTGGCACGTTAACCCTTTTCCTAAAAGGTTGATTTGTCGGATTTACTGCTATTTTGATATCGTTGATATTGTGTTTTTCACCACTCACTTCACAACGAATCAAAGACATTAGTGAAAGATGTCTCAAGTGTCAAGACGAAGATATTAGTGAAGGGTATCTATCGTCCATATCATAAGCACTTGTGGTAGGTGCTTAGAAGTCAAGACTAGAAGCATTAGTGAAAGGTGCTTAGAAGTCAAGACACAAGACATTAGTGAAGGGTGTCTTGTAGATCTAGTCAAAGGCATTAGTGAAAGGTGCCTTAGATGTAAATTCGATATGGTGTGTTTCGATGTACAAGATAGACTAGTATTAGATCCAAGGATATTGATATCCTTGATGATGTTGTAAAGGAGTAGATCTCCTTTGGGATTAGTCGTTGGTGTAGTGTGGTAGTAGTTCCTCCATTGCAATGGAACTAGGTGCTTAGCCTAGTACCTAATAAAGCGTAGGCGACATTGTGTAGGTGTAGTTCACCTTGGGTGAAAGAACTAGGTACTTAGCCTAGTACCTTATAAAGGGTAGGCGACGTTGTGTAGGTGTGGTTCACCTTGGAGTGAAAGAACCAGGTGGTTAGCCTAGCACCGGAAAAAGGGTAGGCGACGTTGTGAATGCTTCTCCGCCATAAGGAGATTGGTGTAGTGTTTACGAACTCTCGAGTAGGTGACTCGAGGAGTGAAGTAGGGCAAAGAAGGTGTCCTTGTAGTCGAACCACTATAAATACTCGCGTTGTGGTTTTGTGCTTCTTACTCTTATCTTTTCACTACTTACCTTTATATGCTTGTTTATCAACATCCAACACACACATCCAAATAGATTGACATAAGTCGATCTAAATAGATTAAAAGGAAGTTTTAATTGGAAAAACTATTCAACCCCCCCCTTCTAGTTTTCCACAAAAAACATGATACTAACCTCAATAAAATCTAGGTGGGACAAACATGTTTGTAGCGTTAATTATTTGATATTGCTTTTAGAGGTGAGATCCTTGTAAAACATGTAGTATCTAAAGAACAAATAATCAAATCAACTTTCATCCTATGGCTGAGATGGAAGCTAAAATTAACAAATAAAGGCATATTAGTAAAATCAAGTGTCACTATAAAAAGAAAAAAAAATCACAATCCATTTTAAACATAAAGTATTCATCAAAGAATACTTTATCGACACCGGTGAATGGTACAAACACCATGTTGTACCTAAAAATAACATAAGTTTTAGTGACAGAATCCAATGTGATTACAAAATCGCATGGGATTCATGGTGAATCCCATGGGATTCTCTATGATCCATGTCTTTTAATAATTTTACTTATCAAGTATCTTTATGTGATTTAAAAATAATCTCATGGGATTCTCAAGGATCCCTTGTGATCCATACAGATTACCCATATGATCTAGTTTGTATAATCCCATGGGATTCACATATGAATCCCATGGGATTTATAACATAATCTTATGTGATTTTTCAACAAAATAAAT
Organism: Chrysanthemum lavandulifolium; assembly: GCA_022545495.1. Classification (NCBI taxonomy): domain Eukaryota; kingdom Viridiplantae; phylum Streptophyta; class Magnoliopsida; order Asterales; family Asteraceae; genus Chrysanthemum; species Chrysanthemum lavandulifolium. Next base: position 138,494,814 of record CM040238.1, read on the forward strand.
TATATTAAAAACAAACACTTACTTATTACTCCTGAATGTTGCATCAAAAGATACTATGTCTCCAAACTCCTTATAATTGCATTTTGCAACTTCATCACCCAAAACATTGCTACTAACTCACTATCTTCTACCTTATAATTGAAATGTAAAGTTTGGCACATACATCTTCTGTTTTCCATTTTATTTATAAGCATTTGTGCGTCGCTTTCGCCTATGAACATGTTAATATCCCGCTGATGATTCTTAAAATCATCGGATGTCCCATGAACATATTCATACCCACCTTTCATACTCGTTAACAAGTTGTGAGCCCGTGTGATGTTGGTCGTTGGAGCACACCAAAAATTATTTGTAAATATGAGGAAAGATACGATATCTGAACCTAAATACCTAAGTATCGCGGTAAGCATTGATCTCCCGAGTAGTCGTTCTAAAGGAATGATAGATTTGAGACACGCGTTTTAGTTCTTGTTGGATGCTTAGATATCGCTAGTTTTGGGTTTTTTTTTTTATAATTATAGACTAAAAGGAAAATTAAAGGGAATCTAAGGCAATAAAAACTAAGGAAAGCTAAAGATAAACTACGAGATAAGCTAAATGGAAAATTCTACTCTAACATCCTACTAAAGCTAAAAGACATAAAAATAAAACTAAGCCTGGCAAAACTAATTAAACGAAACATAGCAATTAGCATAATAAAAAAAGGTAAAAATAAGGATAAGAGAGCACCGGATATCACGGCGACGATAAGAACACTAAACTAAAACCACATCAAGCTCCATACTTAACCCGAAGTACTTCTTAATGCCAATAATTATCCTTAATAACTCTTTAATAACCCTTAATCTTCTACTAATCATCCAAAGCTTGAAACTTTACGTGAATTTGAGGTGAGATTTAGAATAAAGATTGCAACTTTCATAAATGAAAAGCTTAAAAATGATAAAACTTGATTTTTGAAACTATTTTAAAACTAAAAAAGCATAAAGTTTGAAACTTTAATAAAAAAAAATCTTGACTTAAATGGGTTTTAAAACTAATAGATGAGAACTGTATAAACTTTAAAGACTAAAAATGATATATTTTTTAGAAAGATTTGAACTTAAAAGATTAAAAACATAAAAACAATAGTGACCCTAAGTTTATACAAAACACACTTGCACACTTAAATGTGCCTTGATACAAAACTAATTTTTATACTACATTTTAAAATGAAATTTGCAATTTAATGTAAATATAAGAAAGAAAATGAAAAGTTGCATTGATTAAATGAAGTTACAAGAGCTAAAGGAAAATTATAGATGAAAGTCTTGGCTTGTTCGTTGAGAAAGAAATAAAAATACATAAATGAAATCCTCGTACAAAACTAAAAAAAAGAAATAGTTGCATATACTGAAAGAAAAACTATGACAGTAAAATAAATGCTAGATTGATTTTTTTTATCTTGATTCTTGGCCTGGCATTTATATGCTTGAATTTCCGCCCGTTGAAGATTTTCTAAACGTTGCACACGTGGGGCCCAGCTGACAACGGCTATTAAATGATCGGTGGCTGGCAAGTAGTATGGCGACACGTGGCATTGGAACCCAGCTGCAAAATAATATTAAAAAGCGCCAAAAGCTGGATTCGAACTCGGGAACTCTCGCCCAAAGAGAGGATGCTTGACCACTGGACTAATACTCCAATTATGATATGTGATGCATCTTAATTTCTTTTACTCTTTCTTTTAATATGGGCTAGGCTTCAATTCTAATAGACTTCTTTTGGACCACAAACTTCGGCTTGGCTCTTAGGCTTGAACTTTAATTATTTTGGGCTTCATATCTTCATATAATCTTCAATTAGCTTCCAAAATTTCGCTCTTTTGCTCCAATATTTTCTCGAACGTACCTTTAAGAATAAAATAACAAAAAAAACGTAATATTTGCAATAAAACCCATTACTTTGCTATTTTATTAAGTTAAAATGCGGGTATTTCTTATATAAAAACATGTATAAACGTGATTTCATCACCGTGTTGCACCAATTTTGTTTGTTGCCGCTTTAACAAGAAACATTTTTTCTTCTTGTGTCATTTTTCTTTTCTTTTTTGTAAAATGTTTATACTCTTTTGGTATAAGCATATGATTGTGTTTAGCAATAAACTGAATTAGCTTGTATTTTCCAGAAACGATTTCCAATTCTAACCTTATACGAGCTTTACAACCTGTTACATGCAGAGTTGTATTTCTTTTTTGTTTCTCACTGTGCTTAGGATCCAAAGTGTCTACATTAATATGTCTTGGAGCTTCTTCTTTGTTACACATGATGTATTTGTGTTGTACAATTCCAGATTTTGTTAATCGTTGTGCTGCTTTTTTAATTTGAAAACCTCCGCTCACAGTAAGTACTATACATATCTATAGCTTCCTCTATAGTGTCATAGTATCTCCCTCTTCAGTGCATGTGATTCCTTCTACATGAGGCTCTAATATATCGATCCACCCTGTCTCGGTGTGTTCATATAAAGTTGGTCTTGGTGATCTCATAGAATCGATATAAAAAGAATAATCTTAAGGGATTAAGATAACAAAAAATGTGAATCCCATGGGATTCACAATGAAGAACTTTATATTTTCATGTTGAATCCCATGTGATTTAGTACAGAATCCCTTGGGATTGAGATAACTAAAACCCTATGATTTACACTTTTCTCATAGCATTACGCAACTAAAAACTAAATGTCAAGTGATTTTCTAATCTCATGTGTTTCATTGTGAATCCTATGGGACTCACTGGGAGTCCCATGGGATTCAAAATGAAGACCTTTATATTTTCATGTTGAATCCCATGTGATTTAATACAAAATCCCTTGAGATTGAGATAACTAAAACCCTGTGATTTACACTTTTCTCATATCATAACGCAACTAAAAACTAAATGTCAAGTGATTTCCTAATCTCATGTGTTTCATTGTGAATCCCATGGGATTCACAATGAAGACTTTTATATTTTCATGCTGAATCCCATGTAATTTAATACATAATCCCTTGGGATTGAGATAACTAAAATCCTGTGATTTACACTTTTCTTATAGCATTACGCAACTAAAAACTAAATGTCAAGTGATTTCCTAATCTCATGTGTTTCATTGTGAATCCCATGGGACTCACTGGGAATCCCATGGGACTCACTGGGAATCCTATGGGATTCAAAATGAATACCTTTATATTTTCATGTTGAATCCCATCTGATTTAATACAGAATCCCTTGAGATTGAGATAACTAAAACCCTGTGATTTACACTTTTCTCATAGCATTACACAACTAAAAGCTAAATGTCAAGTGATTTCCTAATCTAATGTGTTTCGTTGTGAATCCCATGGGATTCACAGGGAATCCCATAGGATTCAAAATGAAGACCTTTATATTTTCATATTGAATCCCATGTGATTTAATACAGAATCCCTTGAGATTGAGATAACTAAAACCCTGTGATTTACACTTTTCTCATAGCATTACGCAACTAAAAGCTAAATGTCAAGTGATTTCCTAATCTCATGTGTTTCATTGTGAATCCCATGGGACACACTAGGAATCCCATGGGATTCAAAATGAAGACCTTTATATTTTCATGCTAAATCCCATGTGATTCAATAAATACCCAAACCCCTTAATCTAGGATTTGAATAGAAAATAGCCCAAATGTTTAGTCCGATAAACACTAATCGGTCATCGAGTGCATAGCCTCGGTGAGTCATCTTCGGATAGTCAAGACGAGGCGTGAAGAAGTCTCTCCACCTCGATGAGGCGGAACTTAAAGGGTGAAGACCGAGTCAAGAAGAAGATGATGGATTCGGTGAGTGATGACAATAACTCACCGAATCCCTAAGACTACTCTCCAACTCTTACATCAAGACAAACCAAGTAGAAGATCAAGGATGTAAAGATCAAGAAAGAGCGGGACAAGGCGGAAAAGGTTGAATCGATAAGACGAAGTCCTTATCAACCAAAGTCAATTTCCTCAATGGCAAAAGATCGGGCTCGGTGTCATTCTCGAACTTAGGAAAGTAGTCTTGTCTCTTACCTAGAATAGTCTTTGTAAATGAGACAAAGTACATCAAGATTTTGTCTTCAGATGATGTCATTGTCACTTAGGAAAGAGTCAAATATCATACATGTATAAATAGCATAAGAGATGGAGTGAAAAGGTCAAGCTTGTGAATTGTAAAACACACATACACGCAAGCCATCTTTTCACTCCTCCAAATACAACTTAGTTCCTGAGATAGCTCAGTGAACTCTAAGAGTTGTGCTCAGACTTAGCCTGAGCTTAGAGAGGAGTCACCCAACTTTGTCATTTCAATCCCAAGTACTATTCCGCAAGTACTTGGGTAACGTATTCTTTGTTGATTTATTTCTAATAAGAATATGACGTTGAAAATTACTTAGTGTGCTTTTCTTATGTTAATTTCAGTCATAGTTCACTATTAACTTGTTTTATAAACTTAAAACTGTTTTAAACGATAGTGAACGGGGAACAACAAGTGGTATCAGAGCCAGGTTAATTATAAAACTCGTTTTTTAGGCCGCTCTAAAAGTTTTTAAATTAGGATCCTAAATGGTTGAAATTGATGTACCCCAACTAGTCGATAAAAAGGGTGGAGCTTATTCAAATTTGTTGCTAGACTTGAAGTTGGCAAATTCAACAAATGGAAAAAGCGAATGCTTTGCTATTTGATCGGGATGGAACCTTATTATATCAAGTGTATAAATGAAGGTCCATTTATCCCAAAGATCGTCAAGGGTTGCCCAAACGAAGCTCGGTGGACCAGGATGAAAGGAGAGTGGTCAACCAGACCAAAGACTCAAAAGTATCATAATATCTTGTGATGTGCTCCGTTGGTGCAAGTTTTAAAATTTATAATCACGAATTAACCAGATAACCTTTTAACACATACGAGCAAGTATACTCGTCCGCAATAGTAACGTTTTGGTAAGTCGAGATCGTCCCAAGGGATTTTTGTTTTGAAAATAGTTTTATTAAAAAGTTTCTAACAAGAAAGCTTGTCAAGGCTCTCTCGAATAAGTGTTCTAGTGAAAATACGAAATCAAGAATAAAAATATATACTTGTGTGAAGTCTCATAATCAACCATAGATAATGTTCATAAAGGTTTGGTGTATACTCTTAGTATGATGCACAAATCATAAGCAAATGATTCCCCAACCATGGTATTTGTTTGTAAAAATCATTCTAAGAACAAAACATTTAGGTAATCCTTTCGGTCCTTATCCCAATGATTATCCTATAAAATTCCATTTGTTTGCAACATGCTCTCATTAAATTTGTTCTTACGAATCTTTCGACCCTTCGTGATGAAAACGTTCTAGTCTTGTTTTAATAAGCAAAACATGGTGGATGTCAATCACCATATCCCCATACTAGTTTGTCACAACACTTTTGGAATAAAACACAAGAGAAATCCTTTCGGTCCTTTTTCTTAAAACATGTTTTATTGACAAATCAATCCAAGACTAGTATTTTCCAACAAACTCATTTAAACAAGATCATATATACATGCATCACATTTTGAGAACATTATTATGATTAATCACATTCCAACACACAAGTATAACACAAACTACTCCATGAAAACAATCATATCTAAACACAAGTCGTAATAAAGTAATTCAAACAATTCAAGAGAATAGATTTCCATAACAAAGTTCATAGAATACCTAATCTTTGTGATTACAAGAATTAGAAATCGTGGAATGTAGCAACCACGCGCCCCAATCACCTAGGATCACCGTACAACCCAAACCACCAAACAATGGACAAGAATGGTTCCTTCCTTGCTTCGGACGCTTCCAAGAACTACCAAGCTTTTGGGTTGAAATAAATGGGTAAGTATGAGTTTTGGTGTAAACTAATACTCTATTTGTTGTGTCACACTTAGCATACAAGTCCTAGGTTCTTTAAATAGCCAAAGCACTTGCTTAACCGCCCAAAAACGTTCTCTCCAAGTTAATATCAAGAAATGATCGACTCCAATGATTATGGGAGTTAAGACAACAATAAATGCGAATTGTGTAATCATAGCGTAAACCGGATCGGTTTCTTCAACGACCGAATCGGTCACAGCTTTGACCATTAGCCCACCGGATCCGGTTGCGGGTTGCGACCGAGCGGCCGGGTTTTGCTCCTTTGACTTTTGTCGACTTTTCCCTTTACGCTTCATTCTTTGCTTACGTTGATGATTTCCAAAGCCAAACTTGATCTTTCCTTGTCAGATGCTTCAAATCACTACGCCCATATCATTGAGTCCACAAGCTTCCAATCTCAACTTCCTTCCTTAAGATGCTTCCAAATGTGCATAAAACTTCATTTCTTCAATATTCGCAATACCGCTACATATACATACACAAGACGATCTTTGCACTTTTGCAATAGTTATGAGTAAATATAGCCGAATATTATGCACAAACCGACAATAACGCTACTAAAAACATGTTCATTTTAGACGTTATCAAATTCCCCACACTTAAGCTCTACTCGCCCTCGAGTAGGTCAAACATTTGCAAAGATTGATTTCAATGGTCCATAACACCATGTTTCAGAAAATGTAACAATTACCATAAAAGATAACTATTATTTTGCTTATAATATGAGAAAATCTTCTAAAAATGAACCAAACACTTAAGATAACATAACTAGGATACCTCACAAGTGGCTTTAAGATTTCACTCAACACTCATATATTGGTGGGTATATCACCAATGCCTAGTCATGATCAATGCTTTTACCATAAGCTTGTACAAGTATCAAAACAAAGAAAATAAATTCATCAAAGAGGTCTTTTATTCGGGTTATAATGATAAGGCTATGGGTTCATAATAGGTATGGATAAGGCATGGATAGTTTATGAAATTGGTTTAAAATAAAAATAAAATCAAGTCCAAACCTCCATGGTGCTAGTCATCATACAAACCACAATCCCGAAAAACGATTATTACTCCTCTTCTCATATCAATCACCAAATATATATCACGCCTTAGCACATTGGCTAATCGATAACTCAAACATACTTCATCTTCCTTCATCTTCATAATAATGTAGCACATTGGCTATAATTGTCAATTTTTTTTTTTTTTTTTTTTTTTTTTTTTTTAAACTCCCCACACTTCGCATAAGCATCACCACAAAATACAAAATAAGAAGTATGCATCCTTCGCCTTTGTCGAAATGGCACACACGAATGGCAAAGTGTAACTAACTCATAATCATCAAAACAATCCAATCATTCCAAACAACTAGCAACAAACCATTAGACTTGATAAGGGTTGGCTAAGGTTTAAAGGTGTAAAATATTTTGTATTTTTCCGGATTTAACAAAACGAAAAGGATTGGCTCGAAGGTGTAACTAGGGGTATCTAGTGCTAAAATGAGCACTAACAAAATGGGTCCATGTGGGTGGTTAACTAACCGATGTGGTCACTAATATATCATTAAATGTAAAATGGAAGGCCATTTGGTTATTCCTAAAATGCCTCTTATCACTTGAAAATATTTAGATCACTCGAAAGTGATTTTAACCATAATGCATAACTAGTACAAGTTCTAGAATCGACATAATCACCGCACACTCATAGCAAATATAAAACAAAAGATGTTTCATACAAAAGAAACCTCACAAAATGTGGGAAAAGGCTATTATGCATGCTAGAAAATGCTATCGAATCCAAAATGAATTATTTCAAGAATTTGGTTCAATTCTAAAAATTTTCAAAACCTCATTTTACCATTGAAATCCCAAATTATGTATTTTAATTATCAATAACGCGAAAACTATTAGACCATCAAGGCTAATTTCTTCTAATCACTTGCATCCAAAAGTTATCTAAAAAATAAAAATGCGATCATTTTCCTATTTTCTTCCCTCCCCATACTTAAGTTTTGCATTGTCCTCAATGTAATGAAAATGAACTTCAAAGTAAAGAAAATGGGAAAAGAAATAGTTAAAAGATACCACGGAATAAAATATGCAATAAGCACATTGGGTCATTAGCAAGCTCATGAGTTATCCAACTCGAAATATTCGACCATCAATAAGCTTCCAACATATCCATCCCGCAAACAAAACCGCAACACAAAATGCACAAAACAAACAAAACTACTAAAACTAGATAAAACCAAAATATACCAAACATCCTAAAGAAAATCAATCAAAAGATAGAAATAGTTTAAAACACATCATGACCATTGTTTTTGAAACCATAAGTTCACGAATGACCCATAATCACTCGTCATCCTCGCCATTTCTTCTCCTTCTTCATCATCAAACTCATCATCATCATCACTTTCGTTACATAGTTTTCGCCTATGATTTCGAACGAACTCTCCTCTTTTCTTCTTGCCTCCAACTCCCGATGATGATCCTCCAACTTCATAACTTGTTCCTCCACTTCAGCAATCGACCATATGGGGTATTGGATCAGAAACAGTGCGCACCTGTGGTATGGATATGGATAGGGTCCGTGATAAGAAGTGTACGGAAAAGGATATGGTGGAACATTTGGTGGATTGTAGGTGGCAACTCATAATTGGCTTCTCGAGCCATGTGTTGAAAGATCGGCATCGAATAATCATTGATGTAGTTGTTCCTTAACATCATCGAATCTCTCACACATCCCTACATTGAATCTCATCTAGATGTTGGTTCCACTCTCCCCATCCTGAATCAAAACTACTGGACGTACCCATTTGCACGTTCTCCATTGGTATATTCCCTTGCTGTTGTGGTGTTTGCTGTCGTGGTGGTTGCTGTTGTGGTCTTGGTTCAACCCATAACCCTACGGTTTTCAATCTCCTATTCAAAGCATTACCAAAACCTTTCGCAGTCCACGTTTCACTATACTTTGGCTCTCCACACTTAGCCAATTCCTCATCAACATAATATCCAAGATTCTTCGCCAATCTTGTCACAAAATGTCCTCCACAAATGTTATCATTGTTTGATTCCTGGCTCTCCTAGACAAATATTCGCAACCTCGCCAAATAGCATTACCATCCTTAGTTTCTTCCAAAGAACTTCATAATCCATAAGTCCGGTTTCGACATTTGTCTCGCCCAAATCTATTAAATGGCCCGTCACAATCAACTTGTGAAGTATCCTCATCAACGGATTCCCGATGGTTGAAGCATTCCTCCTAGCACAAGTAGGATCTCCCACTTGATTCCAATAAGCGGGAATACTAGGTAATCTTTTCAAACCTCCAAGTCTAGAAAAGTGAGTTTCAAATAATCGATGATTTACCTCATGTGGCTCATACAAACCAAGAGCTACACCAAAAGTCGGCAATGTGTAAGCATGATCCCTACCACAAAGTCTAAACCAAATACAAATCTCGACATCAAATTCAACATCTACTTTTCTTTCAAAATACATGGTTGAAAAGAATTCCATACACCATTCTCGTAGACTTCTTCATTAACACCGAATGCTCTTTCCCATGACAAATCATTGAACGAATCTCCATCCCCGGATATACATAAGACGTCGATCATACTCTTAACTCATCTTCACAATCACATTCGTTAAATAAATCCCAATCAATCACCCTTGAACTAAACATTGCCTATGTTGTAATTTCGACAATCTTTCTCGAAAAGCATGTTTCTCCATCGGTGAGATTTTTGAATTTTAAATTAGCATTTGCTTCCTTCTTCACACTATACTTAACCTTCTTCTTCTCGCTCCTTTCACAAAACTTCGTAACAAGCGGGTTAATTGAATTTCCTCCCACTCGAGCTTCCTACAACAATTCTCTCAGAGAAATCACAAAATAAGATCATATAAGAGTGTTAGAACAAACAAAAGGTTAGAGAACCCTCTACTAGACATTTCAAAATTTCACAAAAATCCTCTCAGAAATCAGAACCGATTCGTTGATCACCAACCGAATCGGTTTCCATCGTCATCAGCAACAACCGTTCGGTTGCCATGCGCAACCGAATCGGTTGTGCAGACTGCATAAGGTATTTCACCTTTAAACCTCAACATCTCGAATTTCTAACGCTCAAACCATTTCTAGATCGCATTCTATCATCCTCAATGATTTCCCACATCCTAGAAATACTCTATCTTGTTTCCCAAATCATCAAACATCTTAGAACTCATCTCAACATTCTTAGAAATCATAAGCTCTAATAGTGTAGCATCCATCACTCTTAAAAATCAAACATATCATCCATCAAAATGAATCAATAGTTGTAACTTATCTCATCCTATAAGCATAACCCAATTAATTCCGAAAAATCTCATCATCTAAAATCCATTCATGGTGAATCAATCAATCAATCACTTGTTGTAATGCACTCCTATATCAATTACCCACTCAATCCTAAAATATTACCACTTAATTCGGATTATAACAAAACCCCAAATTGGTGACCTAAAATCCAATTCAATCAAATGTTCTAATAAAGCCTTAATTGAGTAAATTGAATGTAAATGCTTACTTGCTTAGGTGCCATGATGTTATCCTACAATTCAAACAACTTCCAATCTGCTCTTCTTGATGAATTTTGCAAAACCCACCGAAAATTAGTGTGTGTGTGTTTTTGGAAAATGAATTTTTATATTTTGGTGCAACCGTTCACCAAGTACACAACCGATTCGGTATGCTTTTTGCCAAATTTGCTTTTTTACTTGTTTAACATGTTACTTAGGCATTTACCCTCCAAGCAACATATTTTTACTCAAAAATTCCTGCTAAAAATTCACACAACATTTATTCACCAAATGAAATTTTTAACAATCATTCAATCCAAAAAAACTAAACTCATCATATAAATGAACTAATCCAAACTCAACTCAAAATCATAGTCATAATGTATTAAAACCAAATTACCTCAATCATAACATGAAAAATAAATAAGAAACAAAAATCCTAATGCATCAAATCAAAACAAAATAAAATAAAATAAAATATAAAATTCAAGCAAATGATTGCTTGTTATTACGGTCTTTCCTTTCCTCAAAATTCCTCAAAATATTCTTGCCTAAGAATATCCTCGCTTTGAAATTTTCCGGTCAATTCACGGAATGTTTCAAAAGTTTTAAATTTCCTCATAAATCTTCGTCCATCCGGCATAATATATCAAACTTCACATGCCATGCCCCATCTCCGCTTTGCCTCTTGTAAGTCCCCAATCCTTCGGTTTCCACTCCAAATTCTTAAGTTGCACCGTAAAGATCCTAAAAGTCGGTCAACTTTTGTAAACAAAATGTTTTGAATGGGTTATAAAAGCTTCTATCGCGAATGCACGCTCCATTTCGCCCTCAATATCGAAATAAGGTGGAGTTAAAGGTCCGTACATTGATTACCATGGACATCACGTCCCACTTCAAAACAAGTTAAATCATCATTTGCATCCATCCATTCCAAATCTTCCATACCTTCCAAAATTGGTCCTCTTGGTCTTGGGTAGTATGTTTGCCTCGAATTCCATCGTCAATAGTCATGGTACCTCTTCCCATGTCTATAATTGCTCCACAAGTTCGTAAAATGGCCTCCCAACAATAGTGGTAAACTCTTGTCCACCGGAATATCTAAGACAAGAAAATCGCCAAATACGGTTGGTAGCCGATTTGCACTCTTACATTCTTAACTTCCCCATTGCCTTTGCTTGAGTGTTATCCGCCATAGTGAGCTTAGAATGATTAGGTTATGGATTACTTAGTCCCAAAGTTTTGAACAATGGATACGGCATCACGTTAACACTCGACCCGTGACGCCTAAAGCATAAACCGTGTAGTTCCATTAACTTTGATTGGCAACACAAAATTACCCGGATCCTTCTCTTCCTTGGCATGCCTTTAAACAAAATTCGATCTCGATCCTCATCCGTGAGATTCTTATCTTCCAACCTAGCCCTCGCTAGCATCAATGCATCCAACTTCTTTCTATAAAGAACATAATCTTGGAGAACTTCAATAACCGGTTTCTTTTCATTGAGTTCTAGAAATTTTTGTTCTAGATTCTCTAAGATTGCTTCTTTTTGGCTTTCGGTTAAGGGTTTGATAGTAGTAGTAGGTGACAATGGTGTGTAATCATTTTTGGTGGTGGAGGTTGTTGTTGGGGTTAATTTATTTGATGATGGTTTCTTTCGGTTTGCTTTCCCCATTTTCACCACTTCCACATTCTTCTCCATATTTGCACACACTTCCACTAGCATCTCGTTGATCCCTTTTTCTTCTTCCAACTCGGTTATGTTAATCCGCATCTCTCCCATACCAAAATCTACTTGACACTTAGTTGTGACAAGAAAATTTCTTCCAAAACAAACATTTGGCTCATCCGCATTACCTTCCTCTAGAACCACAAAATCGCTTTCAAACATATGCCCATGAATATTGACTTTCGATTTTTGACCATCTTTCTCCCATACGCCTCATAATCCATACGAATATGACCGATCTCGCCAAGAACCTCTTCCAAGATATAATTCTTCCATACGCCATATTGTCAGGCATCCCAAGCACGCATCCTTCCACTTCACAAGGTGTTCCAAATCTCATCATCGGTGAATCATACACCGCTGACGGTGCTTGTGTAAACACTACCACTCTTTTGTTTTGGGTAGATGAACCTTGTTCTCACATACTTCTTCCATATCACCCGTGTCAATTCCCAATTCTTTCTTGCTTTCCTCCGTAATTCCTCCAATCTTTTCTAATGAACTCCCGTATCCTTGAACATGTCGTCCAAATTACGAAGGTATTCCGAGATTCCGCTCAAACTATCCATGTTACTAGACAACTTAACAAAACAAAACAAATCAAATCCCGAATGATTAGCGTTAACGTTAGTAAAACAAGAACAAACTATAAAAATCATATAATAAACACATAAGACATCTAACAAAATAAAAGAAATAAATAAAACTCAAAATCTAAAATGAAAAAAAAAAAACTCACACGTAAACTCCAACCGATTCGGTTGGACCACCAACCGAATCGGTTGGTTGAAAATTTAGACAGAAACACGAACCGGATCAGTTATGGGTTGCACCGATCGGTTTGTTTGAAAATATATATATATTTTTTTTTTTTTTTTTTTAACACAAATTTAATAATAATAATTGAAAGCAAATAACTGTTATTAAGGATGTACTAACTCTAGTTAATTAAATAAAACTCTTCATGAACTTATAATTAAATAACTCATTAACTCTAATTAAAACCAAAATTAAAACTAAACTTAAACTAAACAAACTACTAATAATTGCTATCATAAAATAAACTATAACTGAAAACAAGATACTCTTAACCATTATCATCAACTATAAAATTAAAATAAATAAAACTAGATTAATTAAATAACAAATGTAAAGAAAAGAAAAATAAATAAAGACAATAAATCTAAGAACTGATTAAACCACACAATTACTCTAGAAATCAAAACACCATAAACTAAATAAAGATAGATATAAAATTCAACCAAAAAAAATTTCATTGAATGTCTAACCGATTCGTTGGGTAACCAACCGAATCGGTTAGTTTGTAACAAAACTTTTTTTTTTTTTTTTTTTTTTATGCTAATTTCAAAGAAAATTATAGAAAATCCCGCAAGCAAGCGCCTAAAACTTGATGTGCTCCGTTGGTGCAAGTTTTAAAATTTATAATCACGAATTAACCAGATAACCTTTAACACATACGAGCAAGTATACTCGTCCGCAATAGTAACGCTTTTGGTAAGTCGAGATCGTCCCAAGGGATTTTTGTTTTGAAAATAGTTTTATTAAAAAGTTTCTAACAAGAAAGCTTGTCAAGGCTCTCTCGAATAAGTGTTCTAGTGAAAATACGAAATCAAGAATAAAAATATATACTTGTGTGAAGTCTCATAATCAACCATAGATAATGTTCATAAAGGTTTGGTGTATACTCTTAGTATGATGCACAAATCATAAGCAAATGATTCCCCAACCATGGTATTTGTTTGTAAAAATCATTCTAAGAACAAAAACATTTAGGTAATCCTTTCGGTCCTTATCCCAATGATTATCCTATAAAATTCCATTTGTTTGCAACATGCTCTCATTAAATTTGTTCTTACGAATCTTTCGACCCTTCGTGATGAAAACGTTCTAGTCTTGTTTTAATAAGCAAAACATGGTGGATGTCAATCACCATATCCCCATACTAGTTTGTCACAACACTTTTGGAATAAAACACAAGAGAAACCTTTCGGTCCTTTTTCTTAAAACATGTTTTATTGACAAATCAATCCAAGACTAGTATTTTTCCAACAAACTCATTTAAACAAGATCATATATACATGCATCACATTTTGAGAACATTATTATGATTAATCACATTCCAACACACAAGTATAACACAAACTACTCCATGAAAACAATCATATCTAAACACAAGTCGTAATAAAGTAATTCAAACAATTCAAGAGAATAGATTTCCATAACAAAGTTCATAGAATACCTAATCTTTGTGATTACAAGAATTAGAAATCGTGGAATGTAGCAACCACGCCTCCAATCACCTAGGATCACCGTGACAACCCAAACCACCAAACAATGGACAAGAATGGTTCCTTCCTTGCTTCGGACGCTTTCAAGAACTACCAAGCTTTTGGGTTGAAATAAATGGGTAAGTATGAGTTTTGGTGTAAACTAATACTCTATTTGTTGTGTCACACTTAGCATACAAGTCCTAGGTTCTTTAAATAGCCAAAGCACTTGCTTAATCGCCCAAAAACGTTCTTCCAAGTTAATATCAAGAAATGATCGGACTCCAATGATTATGGGAGTTAAGACAACAATAAATGCGAATTGTGTAATCAGCAGCGTAAACCGGATCGGTTTCTTCAACGACCGAATCGGTCACAGCTTTGACCATTAGCCCACCGGATCCGTTGCGGGTTGCACCGAGCGGCCGGGTTTTGCTCCTTTGACTTTTTGTCGACTTTTCCCTTTACGCTTCATTCTTTGCTTACGTTGATGATTTCCAAAGCCAAACTTGATCTTTCCTTGTCAGATGCTTCAAATCACTACGCCCATATCATTGAGTCCACAAGCTTCCAATCTCAACTTCCTTCCTTAAGATGCTTCCAAATGTGCATAAAAACTTCATTTCTTCAATATTCGCAATACCTGGCTACATATACATACACAAGACGCATCTTTGCACTTTTGCAATAGTTATGAGTAAATATAGCCGGATATTATGCACAAAACTGACAATAACGCTACTAAAAACATGTTTATTTTAGACGTTATCACTTGCTAACTCTCGAAGGTTTATAAAAAGAAACAAAGATTTTTCTAGTGCTAAAGCAACTGAGGACACTGAATGTTTTAAGTGTCACAAAAAGGGTCATTTTGCAAAAGACTGTTTTTCTAAAACAATTTGAACCCTCTTATAAACCATCGGGTTCAAATCATCCTCGGGCTTGACAAATTTCAACCAAAAATGTATCGGTCTCATCAAAACTTTCAAAATAAATCGATAATAACAAAACCATTGATTATGAAGCCAAGTATAAGAAAGCTAAAGCTAAGCTTGCATTGCTTGAGGCGATCCCTCGAGACAACAACAAATGTTAAAAGCGTAGCGGCGCAAGAACAAAGGCCTCGTTCTTTGAAACTTTGATCGGGATGAAGAGCCAATCTCATCGATGATGAAATGGTACATGTCGATTGCTACGATGGCTCTCTCGAAGAGGACAAGCTAGTTGTTGGGAAGAATCATGCTAGGAGCAGGGAATGGGTCAACATCACAATGAAGAAGGTAAACATTTTACTTTCTATGGATGATGACTACGATTGGCGATCTTATATGAATTATCTAAATGTAGACCTTAAGTTTGTAGAAGAGCAAAGATCGAATCTTTTTCTAAGTACAACAAGTTAAGTTTTGAATTGAATAAGTGTAGGGATGAATTGCTTATTTTAAAACAAGCTAAGCTTGAAATCATCACTTTGCAAATTCAAAACACTGAACTAGTTAAAAGAAATCGAGAATCTTCAAGATGAACTTAAAAGGCAAATGATATTCTTAATAGTTGGATGCTAAGAATCCGGGGTCTTTGATCTTGTGGGCCCCCGAGTAGCAAGAAGAGTCATAGGTGAAGATCATCTCACGACTCTCTCAACAAAGACCGATCTCCTAAGCCATTTGTGTCGGTGGCATGATTACAAATATGTTGGTGATCCCAATTCCAGTGATTGGATTGAGCGAGTTAATCCTAAGAGTAAGCTTCCGAATTTTGATTACGGAAGGATTCTAGAACACGAAAGTCAAGCTCCAAAGAGCATACTTGGACTCCTGATGTGCCCAGTAGTACTAAACATATCTTTGAGTCAGAAGCGGAATCTCAAGCACCGCTTCCACCACCGAAACCTCTTGGTGCCGCTCCAAGCTCCGAGCTTACTCCACTACAATTCAATCCTCATTCACCAAAAGAAAGGTGCGGACTTGGTAGAACCATCCTACAAAGACAAGCAAAACTAATCCAACAAGAGTCTACTCCTCCGAGACTTCAACATCCTCTGTCCCCACTGAAGCTCACCAAATTGACCAAGAATCGATCGAACTAGTGAGGAAACTTCTTTGAAAAATGGAATCCATTGAAAAGGTCCACGAACCAATCAAGGAGACAAAGTCGACTTCTCAGGTTCCTCAAAGTCTAAGTCAACCTCTAAAACAAACAAAAGTGTGAGTTGTGTCATTATACCGGCCATACCACCGACAATCGCTATAGAATCCTTTTTGCATGATATGCAAAAGGATGATCACAGGGCTATGGACCATCTACGGTATGTCGGTCAAGCAAACTATACCAAAGTTGGTCATCGGTGTGTTTCATCCTCCAAAGTCGCTCCAAAGAATAGAGCAAAACCTTTTCCTCTGTGCCCTCATTTGTGGGTTTAATGATCATCATCGGGATGATTGTCTCATGAATACATCTTGTGATATGTCGGTAATCGACTCATGAGACATCCCAACATGACAAAGTCATTCATGCAAGGAGAAATTCCAAACAACCCGAGTCATTGAGTCATCCTCGACCTCTAAATGCAAAACACCGTGTTAGCACTATGCACACAACCACCGACCATTAGTCAATTGCAAATTTCAAAGAGACCTTGAGACCCAAGCCCACTAGTAAGTGGGTCACTGAAAACTAATTAGGTTTACTACTTGTGCGAGACATGCCGGGGAGCCTATTTGGCATCTAGGCGGTGGATGCTCAAGAAGCATGATCTTTGTGAAGGAATATCTGCACAAGTATGTAAAGGAACCGGGGCCCAAGGTAGTATTTGGTGATAACTTATCATGTCCCATCAAGGTTATGGTTCGATAACCGCAATGAAATAGTTTTCTCTAGAATCGCCTATGTCAATGGTCTCAAATACAATCTCATCGATGTCGACCAACTATGTGATGCTAAATACATTGTACAATTCAATGATAAACAAGGTACCATTTTCAATGCCAACAAGGAAGTTGTGTTGATAGCTCTAGGAGAGATGATGTTTATGTGCTAGACATGTCAACACTCTCCCAAGATGGAACGATGCCTCTTTGCCAAAGCCACCGAAACTATCAATTGGTGTGGCATAAGAGACTCTCACACTTAAACTTCAAAACCTCAACAACTTGGCAAAACAAAACAAGGTCCTTGGCTTTCCATCATTGGTTTTGCAAAAGACAAACCATGCTCGTCTGTGAAAAGGGTAAACACCACGAGCATCATTCAAAACCAAACAAAATTTCTCCATCAAAATCGCCTTCCTCCTGCATGGATCTCTTTGGACCCATCGGTCCAGATCAATCCGGCATGAGAAGTATACACTTGTCATTGTTGATGAGTTCTCAAGATACACTTGGGTATACTTTCTTTCCAAGAAGAGTCGAGCGGTGATACAATAATGTCATTCATCGGGAAGATAGAAAACCATAATGACATTCTGAGTTAAACAAATCAGGCGATAATGGTGCGAGTTCGTAAATCAAGAGCTTGAGAGTTTACGTGATGAAAAGGAATTTCTCAAAATTTCTCATCTCCATACACCCCGAACAAAATGGGGTTCTTTGAAAGGAAAAAGAACTCTCATTGAAATTGCTAGAACTATGTTAAATGGCTCGACCCTCTCAAAGCATTTACGGGTCAAGGCGATCAAACCGCTCTACACTCAAAAGCAGGTCAATCATTGTCAAAAGACATAATAAAACCCCATATGAGATCTTCAAGATAGACTTCGACATCGCCTATTTTCATGTGTTTGGATGTCCTGTGTTCATTCATAACCACAAGGATCATCTAGGCAAGTTTGATGCAAAGGCGATGATGGATACTCTTAGGCTACTCAACGATCTCCAAAGCCTTGAGGTTTTTAACACAAGGAGACAACAAGTTGAGGAAACCTTTCATGTCACCTTTGATGAAAGTCTTGAAAGCATCATGTTCACCAACACCTCGATGGAGGAAATAGGAATTGATAACTCATCAAGATATCCTCCTCGATGAGTACAACACCGAATTCAATTCCTCGTATCAAGTCGATCTTGCCATCTCATATTATGTCTTACCTCACAACCTACCCCAACCAACCATCGGTGAGTTCATTGATAATCGGTCGGTCCCTTTGGGATAGGTAACACCGATTCAAATGATCAGGAACCTATAACTCATGAACCTCACCTCGAACAAGACATCTCTGATGTTCTAAATGATTCTGGCACTTGCTCCCGAACTCACATCCGAACTCCCAATGACATCTTCAAGCTCGGATCCGGACCACAAAGTAAGTGGACAAGATCTTAGGACATTGAGCTTGTAAACATCATTGGTGAACCCAGCGAGGCATGCTCACTAGAAGCATGGTCGCTAATCTAACTGCGACTTGACTAATGAATGTCTATATGCCGATTACCTATCGGATATAGAACCCAAAAGTGTCATCGAGGCTCTTAAACACCCAAGCCGGGTTCGAGCCATGCAATAAGAACTGCAATGCTTGACAAAAACAAAGTCATGACCTTGATCAAATGTCCTCGGGATGTAGTAGTCATAGGAATGAAGTGGGTTTTCGTAAACAAAAGCGATGAAACGAAGCTGTCATTAAAAACAAAGCGGACTTGTAGCCAAGGTTATAGTCAACAAGAAGGCATTAACTATGATGAGACATTTTCTCTGTTGCAAGAATGGAAGCCATCGGGATCTTCCTTGCTTATGCAACATACATGAACTTGAGTGGTCTACCAAATGGATGTTAAAAGTGCATTCTTAAATGGTGATCTCAAGGAAGATGTGTATGTTGACAGAACCCCAGGGCTTTGAGAGTAGTGAATTCCACGACTATGTCTCAAGAAGCTTGACAAAGCCCTTTATGGACTTAAACAAGCTCCAAGGGCATGGTATGAAACTCT
Organism: Chrysanthemum lavandulifolium; assembly: GCA_022545495.1. Taxonomy (NCBI): domain Eukaryota; kingdom Viridiplantae; phylum Streptophyta; class Magnoliopsida; order Asterales; family Asteraceae; genus Chrysanthemum; species Chrysanthemum lavandulifolium. The sequence goes on from CM040238.1 coordinate 138,514,251, forward strand.
CTCACCTTCCCGATACAAAATAAGTTTGTCGGAGGAAAGATAGACAACACAATCGCTTGTCTATAGAACTCAACAGATGTGTACATCTTGGTCCAAGTGTATGTTGATGACATCATTTTGGCTCAACAAACTACAACTCGCAAACAGTTGAAAAAGCGATGACAAAGAAGTTTGAAATAAGCATGATGGGGAACTCATACTTTCTGGACTACAAATCGAGCAAGCCGATAAAGGAATATCCATCACCAAGAGAAATACACCGTAAATCTCTTGAAGAAATATGAGATATCCGATGTGCCTCAATAAAGACTCCAATGGTCCTCCTAACAACCTTGGACCTCGATCTCACCGGGAAATCGAGTCAATCAAACTCATTTCAGAGGATTGTTGGATCATCGATGTATCTAACCGCTACTAGACCGGACATACAATTTTCATCTGCTTTAATAGCAAGATATCGGTCCAATCCCAAAGAATCTCACCACACTGCAGACCAAAAGAATACTCGAGATACCGAAGGAACCCCAAACCTTGGACTCTATTATCCAAAATGCTCGGGGTTTGATCTCGAGGTTACTCGATTCGACTATGTCAAGTTGCAACATGGATGTAAAAAGTACCTCGGGGTCTGTCAATTTCTTGGAGGAAAACTGGTTTGTTGGAGTGCAAAGAAGCAACAATTAGTGGCTATGTCCTCACCGAAGGCGAATATGTAGCTCAGCAGGATCTTGTGCCAATGTATTATGGATGAAAAGTCAACTCAATGACTATGACATCCATTACAAAATAGTGCCCATCTTTGTGATAACACTAGTGCTATTGCAATCTCCAACAACCCCTCGTCCTCCACCAAAGAACCAAACACATTGATATCGGATATCACTTCATCGGGGATCATATAATGAAAGGAGATATTGAACTACATTTCATCCCTACCGAGTATCAATGGTGATATCTTCACCAAACCTTGGATGAACCTACCTTCGTGAGACCGAAAGTTGAATTAGGAATGCTTGACATTGAAAGCCAAGTATCGAAACCAATCTCGGTGAGTTCTCTCGAAATGGTTCATTCTCCTGAACATCCAAACCAACCTCTCACCGAATAAGTAAGACTCATTCGGGGTCCCCGACACTTGACAAAGAGCATTGAATGAGTAACTAAATGATCCAAGTATCGCTTACTTAAATGTCCTAGGTTGGTAACTATGCAAATTTAATAAAGGAATATATGTCTCTTGTCTTACTATCATCCCACTTGGCATTTAATGCCTCTCAAAAATATCAAATTGATATTTTAACTCGCAAAAGTGCACTTTCTTTATCGCTATCGCCTTGAAAAGCGGGATTTCTTTGCGGGTAATGGAGTGGTAGCATTAAATGTGGAAATTCAAACGTCTTTCAAAACCGACTCTTAATATTCCCATTTGTGCACAAACACCCCTCTTATCACTCTATAAATACCCTTTTCCAACACAAACAAACACACACAAATTATTTTACTGCAACTAAACTCACAAAATTCTTTCTCAAATCCGAAATATTTGTGTGTTCTCAATATCTTCAAAACCTCTTTTGGAAAAACTCTCCTTGTAAACATTTACAAAAGTTTTCATCACAAACTTGAAGAGATCTAAATACTTTGATTGTTCTAGTCAAAACATTTTTTAAACCCTAAAATCTTTATTAATGGAAATGGCTAGAACACAATCTCTCCGTTTGCTTCTCGATGGGTAGGGATCTTACTAACGTTGAATTTAAAACAAATAATGTCATAGGAAATTTTGAATATCACGAAAATGTCCCAACCTATAAAGACATTATAAAATTTTTATTCAACTCGCCCACTCAAAATGACCTTTGTAAAATGTCCCTCGATGAGTGTACCCAAACTACCTCGGGGAGTTTTGGGCTACTGACTAGAGCCTTTGACCCGACACCTTCTGCGATGAGAATAACCTTAGACCTCTCGGGAGTATCTCATCAGTTCGGTCTAAATGGGGAAACAATACACCTGGATTACAAACGCGTTTTGCACTTCAGCAGGTTAGATTATAACAAAGGTGCTTATGTCGCCCATCCCGAACCCTCCACAGTGAAGGATGGGTTAAAACAATCGTTTTAGATCAAACTTTTTGGACAAGACCCGATTACTAAAAGCTCATTCCCGTGGCTTGGAGGATCCTCTTCACTTTTGTGATTCAGTTCCTCGTGGGAACCACTCATCCACCGAACAAGTTAACTCTATTCATTGATGATGGCATCTTCTGATGAATGGGGTCACTTTATCGATTATAGGGGAGATCATTTACAAGATCTCGTAATGAAACTCTGAGCAAAACTAGGACAAATGCGTTTTGTATCCTAGGTTTGTCTCACATGCTTTGCAATCGTTCTTGGATTCAAATTATACTCGGGATGACAAATTTGAAATTTACAGCATCCAGGCCATCAAATTTTCAAAAGGACCCATCCCTTGTCACTCCCATTGAATTAACGGCCCACATGATTCTGTAAACAATCAAAGTGGATCGATGTCTCCAAACCCTCCTAAAAGAAAAGGAAGTCTCAGATTGGGACTAAGACTAAACCAAAGTCTCGGGGCCTTGAGGCTTGAGGAGCATGAACTTAAGAGGCACAAAAAGCCGAGACCAAGCAGACACCCACCGACTGTGCAACAACCACCCTGTGACAACGAAGGACACCGACATCACATCGGTGCCGCTTGGTCACACCTACTACTCCCAAGATCCAGAGGAAACAAACAACCGGCGGTAGGGGCGCCTTCTACACGCCCAAAGATGACATTAGCAAATCCAAGCCTTTATGCGAGGGCACACCGATCGATCCCAAAGACTCGGAGGAATCAAACAACCCGGCGATAGGGATTGAACTATCACCGACCGCTAAAGGCACTGGAACGCCCACCGTGTCTCGGGGGTCACTGGGGACAAAGACTGGAGGAAAGGAACAACCGCCGATCACGGAACCCACAACCAATCCCCGACTCCAAGGAAGGCACTGGAAACACCCACCAAGGTCCGAGGGGTCAACGGGGACAAAGACTCAGGAGGAAACACACCACCACGATATGGAACCCATCACCAACCCGGTTAGCTGACTAGCGATGTTCTTTGGGATATTATTTTCTCAAGATGAGCTTCTTTGAGGCCGATGATGAAATCTTATCACCGAGAAGAAATGGGCGATGAGGTTCAAGTCGAACAAGAGCCTCAACACGATCCATAGGAGCATCTTCGAATCACCAGTCAAGCCTCGACAATGATGACTCCTCTTCCTCCGTGATGAATTTGAAAGATTTGATAATGTTCTCCCAACTTCATGAAAGATGGCTCGTTCGGTGGATCACCAAAGCTTCAAGAAGGTTATATTCAGGGTCACCGACACATTGTGGGAACAACACACCGAGAAATTGCTGAAGTTATCTTTGATTGATGAGTGTCTAAATACTCATCATTTTGTACAATATAGATCGCAAAACATCCGAAAACACTCGAAATGCATCAAAATGATAAAATATCACAAATAAGTGTTTTATGTGTTTTAAATGCAAAAATATCAAAATACGGTGAAAAGCGATAAAGTTTGCATAATTGGCGCTTTTAGTCCCCAAGTTTCAAAATTGTCAAAAGCAATTCCACTGAGCATAATTTCAAAAGTAAAGTCACCAAAGGTCCTTTTAAAATCAAAAGTTGTCAAATTTAGTCCTTTGGTGAAAAATATCAAAAGTTTGAGAAAATTACAAGTTTAGTCCTTGAACTTTGAAAATTGGCGAAATGGCCTCGGAAAATTGCAAAATGGCAAGTTTGGTCCTTATACTTTACGAGAATGTCACTTTTGGTCCCTTGAGACAAGTTTGATGAATTGGTGACTTAGGCCCTCAAGTTTCAGATTATACAACTATAGTCCTTGAAGTTTAAAACCTTTAAACTAATTTTGGACCACCACCAACCTTTTGA